>FIZT01034757.1:0-22544 GCA_900065295.1 Paracoccus marginatus
TTTTTTTTTTTTTTTTTTTTTTTTTTTTTTTTTGTTAAGCTCGTTTTAAAATTAAATTTTCTGCATGGAAAAAGAATGCTGGAAAATTCTTTCTTTCAAAGAATATTTTTCTGAAAAAAATGTTGGTTATTGGTCGTTTTGAAAATCCAATTCCAACCCAATTTTTTTGATACAATTTTATCGAAAAAAAAAATCATAAACTTATGCTTCAAACCGTAATATGTACTTTGGATAACTCGCCCCCTCCAGTAGCCTTCATCAAAATTGCATCATCAACCATCACACAGGTGTACTTGTACCTGTACCTACAGTAGTAACCATTGCAATACACACAAAGCTATAATTACGCATTAATCGCCCTATACTCCTAGATCCCTCTCACATCAATTACTGCACCTTCTAGAAAAACGTAAAACTCACGTCGATACGGTATCGTAAAAAGCAAACAGACGACACCAAAGTAAATCTATTAAATACTTCAATTTACGTACTATATACAGCTTGATACAACAGCTAAAAACGGTTATAAAAATTATCACCTTATCAGCTCGACGAGTTCGCAAAATGTCGTCTCGTTTAGTATCTGGTAGGTAGTTTCGTAACTGCAACAAACTCCTCTAACCTAATCTGGCATACGCGAGTCGCAATAATAATAATAATGGAAGAAAAAATAAACCATCGTAAAATACTATTACATTTTTATTCTTATAGCGCATGGAATGATGGTTATATTATTTTACAAAATTACTCGTGTATCAACTACGCAATGGGAACTGCTCGCTATTGTCAAAAAAAAAAAAAAAAATTAGAACTATTATAAATTACATAATGCTCCCATAAAATAGGTAATAATCGAAACAAAAAAAATACAAAATTAAGTAAGTGGTTAAGATTCTCTCAACAGAGCGATGGAATAGTGTACAGGAACTTGGGTGACTCGATTTTTTTTTTACCTAAGCTTACATATTATACCACATACGTAATACATACATATAACCCTACATACTTAATATTTTTCTAATTAAATGCAATTTTTTTTAAAAATTTCTCTTTAACTACTCAATTGACATCGAAAATTCCCTCTTGTGAATTTTTTGTTTTTGAAAAAATTACTTCAGTCTTTTACTTATTCTATATTATTTTAACGATACCGCCCTCGAAATTCGTTATAGAAGCCTTATTAATATTATTTAAAAAAAAGAGTCTCGTAAATATTATTAGTGATCAGATCAGCTCGCAGGACCGCATAATATCGAAGAAAACGAGCCTTCACTCGATAAATGAAAATGAAACGATATGTGGAACATTTTGGAAAGATATCGGTAGAAGAGACGAGGCTGGAATTAAATTGTTGGAATTTTCCTCGACGAAAGTTCTATTTACGAGACGCCATAAACAATAGAGAATACTCTTGTTTACTACTTTCTAAGCATTCTTTATTAAATTCGTATCATATGAAACTATAAAAAGCCTAAGCCTCTAATATCAACGATAATATAATAATAAAACTTAATAGGGGATTCGATACGATAGCGAATTCGCCATTCGCGAGATCGTATTCGTTTTGAAAGTAAAACTGGAATGATATAAAAATAAATATTACAACATGATATGAGAAAATAATCTTGAAGACCGAGCCGCACTCTGTGGACAATCCTGTTATTCGGTACTTCTTCGAAATATGTAATTAAAAATCAACTTACGTATTAGGCAGTACAACTGAATATTCTAAACTTATAAAATACATGACTTGTTGACCGCCAGGGAGATGGAAATCACACAAGAAGAGAGAGAGAGAAAAAAGGGGGCAAAACAATGTAGTAATAATACAACAATAACAAAGATAATACATTCGTTAACATAATAAATAGAGAATTGTACTAAAAATACTCGAATTGCTTGAAATTCTGCGCAAGGCAACTTACTCCAGATACGATTAGGCCTTAATAAAATACATATGTACATAATACGCGTAAATAAGTATTTTTATAAAGCTGCGTAAATTATTAATAATCTTAGATTATGACTACTTTAACCGTTCGACCATAACACGTTGTTAAGATTCCGAGATGAAATTCAATTTTGGCAAAAAGAAATGCGAAATCGTCTCGCGAGAAAAAACAAAAACAATAAATAAGAAAGCTAGAGACTTAGACGCGACTATCGAACGGATTCGAGAAACTAACTGGCTGTGCTCCTTCCACCAAGTTGGTATTTGACGCCGCTGCTGGAGGGAACTGCTGGTTGTTGGTTGAATATACGGTGGCCGCCGTGTTACGCATTTCCTCCGAAGAAGCCCTGGAAAATATCGATATGGATTAATAGAAAATCGACGAGATTGTAGAAAAGGTAGGGTAAACGTCGAGAGTTGTCTCGAGTGGAGCTTTTCATTGTTCGACTAAATAATGCAGCGTTTATAGGCTTCAGCTTAGGCTCCGATTAACTATACCCAATATGGTGAAATAATATGGCCAGAATATACATTTCCGATTTCTCAAAAGCAGGCTTTACATATTCGAAGAAAACCAATCGAGTGATTTTCGTGAAATATGAATCGCAAGTTTTATCATCGTCACTCTCATGCTGATTCATTCGGTCGACTCTGCGATTCTTCGAAAGCTATTTACCTCTCGTGCATGTGAAAGCTGAGCTAACCAGCGTGAAATATACTATGACTGAAGCGATAAAATAGTTTGGAATTTTAAAACTAATGATACGTGATCGATACTACGAAGCTTGCAAATATTGATAGCTAATTACAAGGAAACTACTCAACGTAAAAATACGCATATTATACAAAAATGCCAAGGCTGGTCCTTAAAATATAAGGGAGGATAACAGTGCGAGCGTATCGACCTGGTCGACTCGTTTGGAAAGCGAATTTTTTAACAAAAAAACTTCCTCAGCCATCATGCCGGTATAAGCTTATAGTCTCTCATGCAATATTAACCTTCTTACAAATTTTTAAGCTGGACGCCAAACGTCTGGATCTTCCATTAATGTTCTGCTGTGCTCCCCTTGAGGAGCAGGTCCGGTAGGTGAGGCTGCAGCTGCCATATCTGCTCTGGTTCCTCTGATTAATACATAATTATTTTTATAAATTACCAAAGTACGGACAATTACGAATACGATGGATGATTTCGCGGTGAGCTACGATTACTACAGAATGATATATTTGGGCTCGGGCGGATACGTCACAACATTGTGTCGGTGCACGTGGGATACACACGAGTGTGCTTATCTTGTACTTACTTTTTGCCTAGGGCCATCATTCCGTACAGTACGCCAGTTCCGAATATCAAACCGCAACCGAAGAACATGGTGATCGAGAAACTCATCAAGAGCGGCACTACGCTGGCTCTGAAATGGCGAATTTTATCATTAAAACTAGGCGTAGCAAAGCGATAAAAGCCGGGTAATTGTACGTACACCATGTAATACGCTGCTCGATTCCAGTACGGGCGTTTCTCCACGTAATTACTGGCGTCTTGAACGTAATCGATGAACATACAACAGCATGGAGCCTCTATAGCAAGAACTGACAACGCGACTACCCTACAGAATCGAAATACCAATCAGTATCCGGTACAAGTTTAAAAGTACAACTTAAACTAGTCAACTTACGTTAGCAAAATACCGGCAAGAATACCGCCGAATGAAAATGAGATAATGTTGAACAGACCGATAACCAATGCAACTGGAACGAAAGCAAATCATCATCGTGTACCATATTGATGGTTGAAAACACATCGTAAAGAAACATCGTATTCTATTCTAGATACTTACTGCCTCCGCCGACTGTACCAAGTCCTCTACCGGAGTACTTGAGCCACCATGGAACTTCGTCTTTATTTACGAGATCGTCATTCGGTCTCTGCATTAGAGCACCTATTTTCTCGGTGAAAGACTGAAACCGTTCGGGCGAATTGATCAATACAGATAAACTTACATAAAAAGGAGGATATTAAACGAGTGATTTTTGAATTCAAGTTATAACTTACCATTTTGTATGTAGTCCTAGTGTTTTGGAAAACAATAAGCGAGCGTTCGTACGCTGTTGTATCACCACCGGAACACCCAACGAGCGATCGATTTCAGCGAGCAACTGTGGAAAAATTTCGACCGTTTACTTTCACACGATAAGTTATCTAACAATAGGGTATCGTGCGATGTAATTTTATAGATAAATTTAATTAAATTCGTGAAAAAATACGTACTAGATTCGAAATTTCAGCAAAAAAATTGTGTTTCTGTCATTATGTGTACAATGATCAATGTTGCGTAAATTGAAAATCAAAAAATGTCGAGCAACGCCCAGATTTTTTCGGTAGGTTTCGAGCGTTTTGAGGGTAGAATGCCTATTGATGTGTTGCGAGCTCTTTTTTCCAATTTTTTTCTCGGTGATTCTTTACGAATTTTCTTGGTTTGAAGCTGGTTTTTCCCTCGATACTTCGCCGTTGCTAAATCATTCATCAATTCCGCTGAGTTTGCTCGTTTTGTGTTGGTTTTGTTTGTTTCTCATTTATCACACTAACGCGCTCCACGCGACATTTTTCAAAACTACTTTTTCTCTTCCAACTTGAAAACTTTTTCGGCGTAATGTTGGCAACACACCGTAAACTCGATAATCATCATTCGTCCTCTTGTTACTTTTGTGTTACGGTACTAGTCTCTCAGTTGTTCGAACGCGATTTTAGTGAAACATCAGCTGATTTATAATGCATTTTTATAATAATTAAATTTAATTGTATCATAGTTCTATTATAATTTGCCAATATGTAGTGGATAGTTATTCTATTTCTTTTATTTACCAACCAATCGTTTCGTTTCGCGATTAATCCGTCTAAGAAATTAGTATTTTCAATTCGTTCGTATTCTGCGCAGTAATGTATCGTAATCGTAAACTAATACAATCACTTGTTTGTCTTCTCAAAGTGAGTTATTTTTCGATATTAATTTTCCTTTTGTTGCATTTTTCTTCATTCATTCGAACGTTGAAAAATGATTTCATTGATAATTCAACCATTTATTCGATGTCTAACAATGGGATTCTACTTTGCAGTCGAGCACCTTCTAAAATCAATCCGAAACAATAAAGATGTATTGAGCAATTAACAAATGTCAACTGCGGTCGTTGATAAGTCAGATAAACAACACGTGAAGGCCGTTTTTATGCATCCGATCAATCCGAGGGATAAAATGTTGTACATATTCTACGTAGATATCGCCAAATGCTTTACGCTGGACATCAATCTCATCAATGAAACGTAAATATCATTTCATTACCTACGCTTGTGTATTTTCTCTCAATTCACTCTACGTTATTGGTTGACTCTTTGCACGGTCGAGTAATAAAAGTCAAACTTTACCAACAGTGACCCATAAATGTACGTAAATATTACTCGCGATGTAGCCAAGTTTTCGAAAAGTTATCGACCCACAATTGGTTGAAAAAAATTGGCTATGTTCGGAGAAAATTTTTGATCTCGGTCCAAATTTTCAAAACTTCACCGAGTGAAATTATCGCGTAAACAAGTCATCTTTCGATTGATTCTTTTTTTTCTGTGTTTCGGTTTATTATCTTAGGCTACAGCCTATAACGAAATGTGGAGGTTATCGCTGTACATTTTTATAGGCGTCGTCGTGTGTGTGGTTTATATCATAATTAGACGTTTGTATTAGGCCAGTTTTCTCGCTAATTGGCTAATTCGTAACGTGTGGGTACTTTTTTTTGCGAGAAAAAAGGTACGGTAACTGATAAGTTGATAAGTGAGGTTATCTTATCGAGACTCGACTGGTTTTACCTATGTTATTCATAGGGTGTCTGGGTTCTTTTGTACGAGTAAGTAGGTAATCTCAGCTATGTGTTGAGGCATTTGAAATGTAAATCATTGCAGAGATGTCAAAATTACGTCATTATTGTGTGAAGAATTAAGCTGACCCTGAAAATTTGATTAGTAAATCGCGAAGAATCACTTTTCGCGACATTTTATATGCTTTTATTTGTAATCAAGTCACGAGTACCAACCTAGGAGCCTAAATTTTCATTAATTAAATTGAAAACTGTTTCCATTCGTTTACGACATTTCCAAAGCTACTTTTAGTCTTCTAGGTATCAGAATAGAAAACAAAAATAATAAAAGTAAAATCCTAACGTAAATACGCCATTCGTGAATCACCCTGTGTAAATTCAAAGTTGATTAAAATCAGCTGTTCCATTCGTAGGCGAACGTTAGGTATTATACGATAAAGCGTACTAATAATACCTTCGTTATCTTCCCTTTTTTTCGCCCTAAGGGTGCTTCTTTTCTACTCTATAAACTGTTACAATATTGGAAATTGAAATAATGTCAACGAACTTATCATCGCGTCAAGTTCGCAATATATGTAGTAGATACGTCGTTTCCATCATCTCAGCATCTTTTTTGACGATGTGAACGACCTCGTCGGAGCTTTTCGCGCAAGCTTCCGTTTAATTCGCCTTTGTTTCTTTTCGACAATGGCGAACCTCGCTTACGTATCGCTATCGGGAACTAATTATAATTAAGATAAACTGTGCGCCGAATTGCGAATACTTTGATGTAAAAGCTGATGTAATATTTTAGCCAATTTTATCACCGTTCGATCGCGTAACCTTTGTTTTGACTCGTGTACGTCGATAATTAATTCTTTATAAATACTCCTTCGTGTCTCTGTCGAAGAAAAAAAATACTCGTTCGTGTGCACCTGATTCAGCCACGAAAACCCGATCTGGTGATCTATACCATTACCGTTCCTCCCTTTCGACGCCGATGACCAGTGCACCCTTCAGCCGTGCGAGGTCGTTTCAAGGAGGGCCTACAGCAGGGATACCGGAGACTGATTAAGTTTCGCGTGTT
The DNA here is from genome assembly GCA_900065295.1 of Paracoccus marginatus. Taxonomy (NCBI): domain Eukaryota; kingdom Metazoa; phylum Arthropoda; class Insecta; order Hemiptera; family Pseudococcidae; genus Paracoccus; species Paracoccus marginatus. The sequence goes on from FIZT01034757.1 coordinate 6,879, forward strand.
GCCCGAAACTAAAAACCGGTTCGATGTTTGGGATCTGTAAAAGTGCTACGGCTCAGCAGCTCGTTTGCCTGGCTATCTTTACTATACGATTACGAACAATACGAGTGTCTGACATTAATGAATTCGTCCAGCTAAACGGATGGTTTTTTTGCTCACTTTGTCAAAAGAACGACGACTCGGTGGTGCCGAATTTCAGAGGTCGACGTCGCGGGGGCGCGTATAAGTACTTAATGGATTTGTTGGTTGGCTGTTTTGGGAGTCTGGTGGTCGCTCGCTAATGGTGAATGAGACAAAAGCCGAGTGTCGTACCTATTCCGCGAATTGTCGCCGTCCTAGTCAACGAACGGGTTGGTTTTTATGCAAATGGAAAGGGTCGTTTACAGGTGGCTGAGCTTGGCTGGATGTGCTGTTGTCGGGCTAATGAACAGACTGGAGCCATCATTTAGGAGAATAAACGGTGGCGAGGTTAGGTTGAAATGAGGGCCTGTTGGGATTCAGTGTTGATGAAGATGAAATTCAAAAAGTGGATTTGGAAATTCAACTCCAATAAATTGAAGTTAAGGGAAGTAATTTTTGTCCAATGATTTCCTACCCTTCTTGCCACCATATTTTTTTAAAAATTTTTCGTCAATTTCGAGCCCCTCTCCTCTCCCTAGCTTCCACGAAAAATTCAAATTTTGAAAATATTCGAAATTTTTAAAATAAAAAATGCAAATTGAACCAAATGGACAAAATTTGGATGAAATTGGCAAATTGGTCGAATTTTAATATGAAAATTATGCACATGAAACCTCAATCCGAAAAGCAATCATTTTCCATCTCTTTCGACTCGTCAGATTTGCCCCTCTCCTTCCCAAAAATTGAAAGATCTATATCTCAAGTTGTAATGCGCCTCTTTCGGTAGTAATTTCTTTAGGAATTGAAGCGAAAAACCGTTTGCCCCCCTTTACACCCCAAAATTCTCTCACCCCCTTCCCCTATAAATTTGATGAAAATAAATTCGAACTTTGATGCAGCCATTTGCAGGGAATCTCCTCAATTATGAGTTCGTTTTTCCTTTGAAGTTGAAAAAAAAATTCCATTCACCCCCCTCCTCCCGCCACCCCATTTTTACGTCTCTCCCTTTTCATAATACTACAGTCGTGAAGGACTATTACTTCGACTTTCATTTTCGAAAATATTCTCCAAAAATAGGTATCGAATTATCAATCTTCATTTGTTGACGTATCCTCATTTTTTTTCCATCCTTTCATTCGTCAAAAAATACACATTATGTGTAGCTTCGACGTCGCGGGAGAATGTATTCGAATGTTTACGATTCGAAAGATATATCAGCGATGAAAGTGACAGTTGATAACGTTAACGATAAGGCGATAAATAAGTAAATAACTCTAAATAATCGTCGGAAAATTGATCAAAACAATGTAGAATTGGCAATTAATAATTCGCGGAATACCTGAGGTACGTTTTCATTCAACTTGATTAATTTTGTAAAAATATTTTTCCACGTGAAACATTTCGTGGTAACCTCGTAGTGTATCGATTAACCAAACGAAATGTTTATTTCGGTGCATTTCGTAAGTGAAAGAGCAAACCTTGGAGCAAACCTATCGCCTTTTTTTACCGTTACGAAATCAACGTACGAAATTTCGAATCAGAACGAACGCCCCCGACATCTGTTTCGTACTTCGTGACACCTAAACAGAATCAAATTTTCACTCGCTGTAATTTTGGCAGTTGGCTCAGGGCTCAGGGTAGGTACATCTGCGACTGCGAGTAGAAAATCCAAATCCGACGCAAAAAGTGTACAGAATCGAAACAGCTGATCGATAGCAGCGACGGTTAGACAAAAGAAAAAAGAAACTATACGTTCGGTTGGTGGCGACGATAAGGCAGCCTGGGCCGAGGTTGTTTAAAACAGCGATGTCTAATTTGCTTGTAAAACACCCTGGTAACCTTTCACTTTATGTGAGAGGGTGGAGAAAGGGGGTTGCGACAGTGCTGAATGTGCAATGACGTTGTGCGTTTTGCGAACGGTTGCCTTTTTATGGTTGATTAGAATAAACAGCGGGCTCGATGGTGGTGTTTTTAAAGTTGGAAGAGAACTGGTTTCGAACGTCCTTGAGAAGTGCCTGGTTTCGGTTAAAAAGTATTTAGCAGGGTAGAAATTCGCTATTAAAATGGAGACTTTTTTTCGCTGTTGGTTTTCGAGGATCAGAAGGGAGAGATTGAAGTTTTAAAATGTCAATATTTCGTTCGAACTTGTAAAAGGTGTTGAAAAATTAGAAAAATCTAACCGAAGGAATTTTTTAAAGTTGAAAAAAATTCGCTAGTCGTTCGTGAAATGATTTGCAAAAAGTGGGAGAACAAACTGAAAGTTGAATTCCATCAAATTGATGCCTATTTCCCATTACTGGCTTAAGAGCTTCGTTTCGTACAATTTATTTTTACGAAATTGAAATTTTCTACGTACCTGGACGCGTGTCTGTACTTCCTCTGACACAATCGAAGACCTCGACCAAGATGGTAAAATAATATATATATACGTAAGTGTATAGGAACTACTTCAAAAAAGGAAATGCAAGCGTAGGTGGTTGTTTACGATACGTATTTGACGTGTCGTTCGCGGTCACGAGGTGACTTCTTGGCCGATTTCGTTGGCAGGTTTCGTCTACGTATATTATGTTAAAAGTTGCAATTTTTTTTTTTTGAATTGAACATGTGAACGTTTACACATTTTTGCGTGTTTTTTTCTCTGCCATTTTTTCTTCTTTTTTGTATAATTTTTGGACCGGATTGTACTGAAGGAATTTGTCGTCTGTTTTCTATTTTCAGCATACTGCATCTGAAACACGTATTGGAGAAAAATTACGATATACCGGTGAGCAAGCAAGTGCTGCTTATAAACGGAGGCGAATGCTTGGCCGACGACACGAAAATATGCTTCTACCCTGCCGGAACGGACACCAATCCTATATTTTTGTTCAATCGCTCCTTCCTCGAATCTTCCAGCGTCCAGTGCTACATACCGGACTTGAAATCTAACGTCATTATCGGTAAGTGATGCCAAAGAATTTTTTCTAGCGTTAAGGGTCAGATGGGAAGGGTGCGGGGAGAGTGGTGTACCTGTCTGATTTCTATTTAAGAGCTAGGCGGTCTCTGTGATAGTTGAGGGGAGGGGGGGGGGAGAAGAGATCTCATAAATTTTCGTGGAACGAACCCGCTTAAAATAATACGTAAAAAGTTGGTACAAAACAAAAGTAAAAAATGAAAAAATTGAGAAAAAAATTTTTGAAGACGAAAATTTCATTTTAGAACTCGAGGAGAATGAATTTTTAAAAAAAATTGAATGGAAAAATTATTTTGTTTTGAATTCTGAAAATAAGTTTTTCTTGAAAAATCGCGAAAAATGAAATTTTAATAAAAATTTAAAGTAAGAAAAATCAAACGATAGCGAATTTTTGGGAAATGAATTTTTATAAATTGGAAAAACTTGTAAAATTAACCGATTTCTCGAAGATCGAAGAACAAATAGAGTTATTGAAAATTGAAACAACAATGAAAACGACAAAGAAAAAATGAATAAGTGATCGAAATGGAAAAATTATTCGTTGCATCGAAAATCTTGAAATAATCGAATCACCTTATCGGTGTAAATAGTTTTGGAATTTATTAAAAACGAAAATATCAAAGTGAATCGAATTGGCGGAAATCAAGATATTAATCGAACCGTCGCGAATCTTGAAATTGATCGGATTATCGAAAGTCGAAAAAATAATCAAATTTATTGAAAACCAAAAAATAATGTATTTAATTATTATTAAAAATCGAAGGAGTAATCGAATTGTCGAAAATTGAAAAATTAATCGAACTATCGAAAATCGTGAAATAATGGAATTTTCGAAAATTAAAAAATTGTTGGAATTTATCGAAGATGCAGGATTCGTTGAAATAATAAAAATCAGAAATGCATCGAATTATCGATTCTTGGAAACTAGGTAAATCAAACAATTGAAATATTAAAAGTAATCGAATTACTAAAAATCGAAAATGAATCGAATCAACAAAAATCGAAAATGAATCGAATTGTCGAAATTCATAAAAGTCTGTAAACTTTTTAATGACCGAAAAACTAATCGACTTATCGAAAATCAAAAATCGAAAAATTAAACTATCGAAATAATAAAATTTTCGAAAATTGTAAAATTTTCGGAATTTATCGAAGACACGAGAAATTTGTCGAATCATCGTCGATTATCAAAAACTAAATCGAACCAATAAAAATAATACTGAGATTGAAAAAAATTCTAAAAATCGAAAATAAATCGAATCAATGAAAATCGAAAAATTGATTGAAAATCAAAAATGAATCGAATTGTCGAAAATCATAAAAATCAGTAGATTTTTCGATGATCTGAGAACTGATCGACCGATCGAAAGTCGAAAAATCAATCGAACTGTCGAAAATTGAAAAATTGATGAAATTGATTGAGATCGCCAAATTATTAAAAATCGAAAAATTAATCGAATTATCTAAAAATCGAAAGTAAATCGAATCGATGAAAATCGAAAAATTGATTGAAAATCAAAAATGAATCGAATTGTCGAAAATCATAAAAATCAGTAGATTTTTCGATGATCTGAGAACTAATCGACCGATCGAAAGTCGAAAAATCAATCGAACTGTCGAAAATCGAAAAATTGATTAAATTGATTAAAATCGTCAAATTATTAAAAATCGAAAAATTAATCGAATTACCTAAAAATCGAAAGCAAATCGAACTAACGAAAATCGAAAATGAATCGAACTATCGAATATCGCGAAAAAGCAGATTTTTCAGCTATCAAAAAAATTGAAAAATTGATCGAACTGTCGAAAATCGAAGAATCGATTGAATTTTTAAAAAACGTAAAAGAATCGGAAGATAATTCGAATTATCTAAAAATGGAAAATGAATCGAACTGTCGAAAATCGAAAAATAGATTGAATTTGTTGAAAACATGAAATTATCAAAAATCGAAAAATTAATCGAATCATCTAAAAATCAAAAATGAATCGAATTTTCGAATATAGTGAAATCGGTAGATTTTTCGGTTATCGAAAGATTGGTCGACTAATCTAAAATCGAGAAATCGATCGAACTATCGAAAACTCATCAAATCGTCAACATCCAAAAGTAAATCTCATTTCTAAATGAAAATAAGGGGAGTTGTTGTTTTTCGAAAATCGAAAAACTAATCGAAATTTTCTAGTACTTTTTCGACCTTTTTTTTTTTTTAATTTTTTTTTTTGATGACAGTTTTTCATTCAATTTTTTCCCAATTTTCATTTCTGATTTCTTAAAAAAATTCCCTACTCTCGAGCAAATACTCTAATTATTATCTATTAGTCATCCGTTTAGTCACTTTTATTCCTCCACCTTCTGTTGCTTAATTTTCGAAACGTGTCCGAAAGAACAAACCAATATTTACGTAAACAATAGGTATAGTCTTCTATTGAGGCGCAAATTACTCCCAATGACGTCAATATGTTTTCGTTGCAAAAGTATCGACACCACATAACTGTATTAGGTATCCCAAAATAATTAATATTCTATATCAAATAGGTACGTAATACACATACTACGTTATACACCTCGGTAATACGTAAAACAGAACAGAACCCTATGGCTTTTCTTAATTTTTTTTTTTTTTTTGAAATAATGCCCAACGAAGCGACTCCGACCACAGAACGGAGTACGTACATACCTCATTGTATGCATGTACCTACTATGCAGCGTAATTAGCTTTTTTTTACACATGCGAACGAAACGAGTGTATTTATGTACGTAATCTCCTCTCACTCCCTGCTCTATAATCAGCCGATTACACGAGCACGTTTCGCTCGTTCGAAGACCGTCTAGGTACAACAAATCGTAACATATAGTACTGAAACAGTTATACTACGTACTCTAGTACGTATACGTAATTTTTTTTTTCACTGAAATACGAATAGTACGTAGTAGGTATTAGCAATTCGCCAGTAGGTACATCCGAGTGATAGAATTTTCACCTCGAGTCGAGTTGCGTGGTTTTTTTTTTACTTTACTTCCCGTTGTCGCAGTCGCATCTGATCGTTCGATATTTCACGACGTGGCATTGATCGAGCCGAGCTTATATTATTCGATTAATGTGGCGTTTTTTTTTAATGACATTGGAGAATAGGAAATGAGGCACGAGGCGCTCGTAGAGGATAGGAGAGAGGAGACGTGCGTTGGTATTTGAATATGCGCCATATAGGTATGGCAAAATACATAAATACGCGAGTACATAGATGTAGATAAGGTGTCGATGTCGTTGTCGATGTCGTCGGATTAATTATAAAACTGCATCCGAGTTCCGAGGGCCACGCCGCCGTGCCAAAGCCAAAGATTAAAGTACTGCGTATAATAATCTCTCTTCGACTAGAGTTTATAGAGAGAAATACGCGGAATCAGCGGTAATGTGTGTAATTATTATGGCAGATTGCATCATATTTTTCCGCCTATATGTGTAAGTATAGATATGCAATGCAAAGTATTTGATCATTTTCGCAAAGTTTCAAGTCGATCAAGTGCTGGGTGGAGAGAGTTTCACGGATTTGGAGGTGCTTCGCTGGTTTATTTATGCCTTTGAAAAGGCGTGTATGTGGCCAAAGTGTGCTGGAACGTGATTGCATTAAAGGCAGCAAAGACAGGAGTGAAAGTTGGAGTCGTATCTAGGACAAGTGTGTATTTTAAATTTAAATTCTTACTTTCTCGAGCCCATTTTGAGATTCTCTGAAGATGAAAAAATTTGAAAATTATTCATTATTCGAAGAGTTGGAGGAATGCATCTGAATACAGTTCAAGTCTATTATAATCGATTTTTAAAAATTTTGAAAAATCATACGAGCGAATGAGGTGCTTGGAAAGCTCCCCAGTTCCATTTTTTCTACCCTCTGTGGCCTATACCGATGCTAGATGCTCGAATGGGTTGAAAAAATAACAGACAAAAGTACCTGCGCGTATTGTCAAAACATACGATACAAAACAGGGCTACATATGTGAGTGGATTATGTTGACTGTATTTATCCACGTTTAGTCCTTTACGTTCACGAGTACCTGTTGTATCATAATGTAAGTAAAGCACAGTATGTTACGGTTCACACACCACACTACACAACACTTTTTCTTTTGTAGACTAGAGGACTAGACTAGGGCGAAAATTAAAAACAAACTGTGATAGACCTGTGTGAGACGTTAAGGGACGTAGGTACTCTAGGTAGGTAGGTAGGTAGGTGCATATATACGAAACGTGTGGAAAAGATAAACACGCGCCAGTGCTCTTGCTCGAGATTACGTGTTTATTTGTTTATTCGAAAAAATTGACTGACACGTTACGTAACCATCAGCAGCTCACATTGAAAGTACGAGTATACGTATTTGTATGCATAATAACGGTTGCAATCTTGGCCATTTTAAAGCTTCGATAGCCGCAATAAAATTTACCTCGTCGGTGCTGAATGTAACTGGGTATACAGACCTGATGCAGACAGATGTACGAGACAGCGACAGAAACACGTGCATACGATCATTTTTTTTTTTTTTCATTAGCCAGACCGCTAAATGTAAATACGTACGCGCCGCGGATCGGCTAAAAAATTGTGTAATTCGACAGAGAATTATTTCACGCCGGTGCGGCCGGTGCACAGAATATACGAGCGACGTCGCGATCGCGCCATTTTTAACCTTGGCTCTTTTTTTTACGCGCTATCGCGAACGTGTAAATTTTTTCGGCTGGTCGGGAGCTCGCAGGTTGCTCGGGATTGGATGGGTCGAGCGTCGGACAGAGACGATAGGATGGTCAGTTTTATTTTATCGCTGGTTTGGAAGTTTTTCGAAAGTTTTTCAGAAATTGGAAATGTTTTCGAAAGTGAAAAATTTGAAAAATTTCCGAAGTTGATGATTTTTACTGGAAATCGATGATTTATCAGAAAAAAATCAGGAATAAAATTGAAGATTTTTCAAAAATTAAAAAATTAACGAATTTTTGAAATTTTGAAATTTTTTGTTTTTTAAAAAAAAATGATAATTTTTCAAAATTGAAGGTTTAACAATTTTTTGAAATCGTTAAATTAATAATTTTCAGAGCTTTTTAAAAATGAAAAAAAATTTTAAACTGAAAAATTTCTGAAAAACTGAAAAATGCATGAAATTTTTTAAAAATGAAGAAATTGGAAATTTTTTTAGAAATTTATTTTGTAAAATTTAAATTTTTTTTAAATTTTGAAACTGCCAATTTGTTCAAAAATTGATTTTGAAAAATGATAATTTTTTCAAAGGAAATTGAAAAATTTCAAAAATTAATCATTTTCAGAGCTTTTTAAGAATGAAAAAATTTGGAAACTAGAAATTTTTTTTAGAAATAAATTTTTATTTTTTTTTTAAATTGAAAAATTTCGAAAACTGATAAAAATTGAAACATTTCTGCAATTGTTAATTTTTACAGAAAATCGATCATTCATAAAAAAAGTTTCAGGAATGAATAAGATTTTTTTGAAGATTTTTTTAAAAGTTTAAAAAATTGATGAATTTTTGAAAATTTTTAAAAATGAAAAAACTTTAATTGGAAATTTTTTCAAAAATTTATTTATCAAAAAAATGAGTAATCTTTCAAGATTGAAAACATTTTTTTCAAAAATGAAAAAATTTTGAAACTGGAAATTTTTCGAAAATTGATTTAAAAAATGGTAATTTTTATTCAAGAAATTTCCAAAAAGTTGATAAGTGGATAATTTCCAAAATTTTTCTAAAATTTTAAAACTGTAAATTTTTTCGAAAATTGATTTATAAAAATTGTAAAATTGTAAAAATTTTGAAAATTGATATAAATTGAACCATTTTGATAATATCCAAAAATCAAAAAAATTCTGAAATAAATGAATCAGTAATTTTTCTGAAATTGGTGATCCCCTCCTCAAAAATTTACGTATAGTCAGTCCCAAACTGAAAATTTTTGAAGATCGAAAAATTCTTCGAAAATCATATTTTTCCACTGATCAGTCATTTTTTATAAATTGACAATCTTCCAACAAATTCAGGAAAATTTTTGAAATTTATGATCTGAAATTTGGTTATCTGTTGAAAAATCGATAATTTTTCAAAAATTCGCCAATGTGATACAATACTGATAATTTCTTGAAAACCAAAAAATTTCTAAATGAATTTCTTGAAAATAATTTTGCAAAAAATTCAAATTTGATCGTACATTGATAAACGAATGTTTTTCAAAAATTGACAATGTCCTAAAAAAACAGAAATTTTTCATGAGTGATAAATGATTGGAAAAATTTTGGAAGCCAAAAAAATCTCTGAAAATCAGAAAATTTATGAAATTGATAATTTTTTAGAAATCAATGGTCTTTGAAAACTTTGGTGTTTTTGAAAACTGTGGCTCATTTAATTTTTGAAAAAAATTTCAAAAAATCCAAAAAATTTTGAAATGAATATCTTTTCGAAAATTATTAATTTTTCAAGTTTTCCAGGGTCGATGAATGTGAATTTTTTCAGTATCTTGAAGAAAAGAATTTTTAAAAATAAAAATTTTCAAAAAATTTCAAATGAAATTTTGCAAAAACATTGAATTTCTTACATGAATTAACGGGCATAAAATCTGAATTTTGAATGTTGAATGAGAAAAATTAAATTTTTTTTTTTCAAAAATTGGAATAAAATTTTCAAAGAAAATCTGAGAAAAGAAAAAAAATGATTCATTTTTTGTAAAAACTGAAAAATTTGAAAAATGTGGGGGCCACCAAGTACCAACAGATTCTGAAAAAATTTTTCTAAAAAATTTCCTCATTTTTAAGGAAGATTGAAAAAAAATCATTTCGAACGAAAAAGTCATCAAGCAAAGAAAAATCACCAGAAACACTCGAAAAAATCCATCTTCGACTACGACCGTCCAAACCCATTCCTTCGTCTTGCGAACGCCTCCTGAACCGGATCTAAACACCCCATACTCCCTGCGAGCAAGACGGACGCGACGCGCGGACCCTGAATCGACAAAACTTTCTCAACATTTCCCCTCTCAATACGACGATCAGAACTGGCGTAGGTGTGCATCACACGCGCATTACCTTTATCTCTACTCCCAGACTACTTCGTCTTGCATCATGATACCCCCCCAAAAAAAGGATCTGCATAGCATTCGAATGTTCGAGGTAGGACGATCGTAGAAACAAGTTTTACCATACCGAAAAAATACGAATGTACGTACGTCTAGATATATATGCTCATCATTAACACATTTTACGCATACGTCCAAGTGCGTTTTATACGCCATAGGCCAAGGTCGTCGCCGCCACATCTCGACGTACTTACTACTACTACATGTATAAGCGCGTACGTACCAATAGTACAAAAACTTCGTAGAGTATTGCTCGTTCTTCCTAGATAGCAACCACTGCTGTACCTCTCTGCCTTCGCCACCGCCATCGAGAGACTACCAGAATCAGTCGTATTACTAAATTGCCTCTCATCTGCGTGTATTGTACGCGTGCCAGTTATTGTGACTACGCATTTACAACAACCAAGGCAAGTTTCGTGCGTCCAAATTATCTATTACAAGCGCTTACAATGGTTAAAATTATACCTCCGCTTTAGATTGGCTAAATGGTAATAAAATGAGAGCCGCGAGGAGGAGCTAAAATATGAACCGTTTGGGCACCTTCGTCTTCGTCTTTGGCAAATTTTTTTCATTTCTTTTTCGCATAGTATTGTTAAACTACGCATCAATAATCACGACCAACCGACGAAGGGCGATTGTCCATCAATGGATTAGCCTGATTATACGTTGTGCACGACCTTCGACCCGGTCATATCCCACCAGATGAGCTTTTTTCTGCACCGCTCGACATTCCGCACTCGGCGTTTCGTCACGAAAAAAAAACGTTAATGTAGTCCCTCCCTGCGCCTCGAGACAGGAAAAAAACTAAATAAAAACAATAGCACGTTTTTTATATACCCCTCATCGTCGATCGCACGTTTAATGAAAGCGAACCCGCGGTCGACCTCGTAATTGACCCATCTATCGATCGATCGATCGAGTTGGCAATTTTTATGCCCCGTTCGATGATCCTGTACGTCGTCGTCCACTTTCGTGAAGCGAACCCGGCGGAGAGGTGTGTCGTCTGATCCAGATGCAAAATCGAGTCTTGGGCTCGGTAATGCCGGGTATTCTGGGCCGCCATCTTTGGGCTTAGAACGCCCGATGAGTTCGGAAAAAATTAGTCGTAGCCTCGTGGGGTGGTATCCGAACTCTTCGGGCTTTCTAAGCCCAAAGGTGGCGGCCCAGAATGGCCAGTATTATAGAGCCCTAATCGAGTCCATTTGGACGGTACCTCTCGGTCGACTATTTTTCTACGCTTCGAGCCAAAAAATGGGGTAAAAGAGGGCTGAAGAGGGGAAGTGTCGCTTCGAATTACGAATTGACATTTTCCACGTTGCTTTGGCCTATTCCTAAGGTTATTCGTCCGCCTAAAAATTAGGGAAAAAATTCACGAGACGGTAGATAACTTCGAAGCATCTTTCCCCTCTTTGTATCTCAATTTGGAGCCGATTTTTTTGCCCAAAATCGTTAGCACCTTTTTTGTGGGAAATTTCACGAGCAACATTTTCGATCCTGATGATTTTCTTGAAAAAATGCAAATTCGAAGAGGTACATACGTTCGATCGAAGCGAAACCGTTAGAAATTTCTGAGGAGAAATCCGGACACTTTTTGCGCAGAAAACCTCACACGAAGAGCCCATGTTTTCGATAATTTTCAGAATGGCTCTTATAGACGAGGGGAGGGCACAGGGACCATCAATCGCTCGATTTGAAATTCCGCGAAATTTTCCCATCAACTGCCAGTTCCATTCTACCGGCGATGATTGAATAGACTGCGATGACGAGAGGGCAGGTTAGTGGGCTGACTTGTCGCGAAGAGAAATTTAAGTCAAAGAGGCAGGCTCGTTTACGTACACAATCGCACACAAGAGCTGTGTACACGCGGTAGCGCAATTAGGTACACAAACGTCTGTTATAATTAAGAAAGACGAGAGAATCAATGCCGAAGCGTGTAATTATAGTAAAAAGCGACGTTGCCGCGTCGAAGGCGATTAAAATTTCATCACAATAAAAGCACGTGAAAAAAAATTGTGTATTGGTACACACGAAGAAAGAGAGTCGAGTCGAGTCGGTCGCCGAGGATAAACGGGTACGATTCGAACGTTTACCGCGTGAAGACGAAGAGTGCGACCGCAGAGGCCCGGCCGATAGATACGAGTTTCGCAAAGGTGATTTTATAATATTCGAGACCGGTGTCCTCGGGCTGTAGGTAATTTGCACTGCTGTGACCAAGTCGATGACCAAGCTGAGGTGGTCGCTCATATCTCTATTCTCTACGTATTGTAGGTAGACTACGCTACGAGGAAACGTGTGCGTGTACAACTGTACATGTGCGTGATACGACCGTATACCTATACGTAATTCTCGCGATAATGAAAGGGTTCCCGATGGCGTTATGTGTGCCCTGTGCCGTACTCGTGTGTGCTATATTATAACTATACCTGTAGCTATCTAGGTATAGTCTTTCTTCGATAATAGTAGCGGCCAACTTCTGTATAAACTTTCGCGTATATTATATACTACGATACGAGTAAACTTTACTGGTGAAAAGGTCAACGAACTAAGGGGCGAAATGTTTCAAAATTGTACCCCGAAACGAAATAAAAATCCATCAAGTATTTTCATTTTGAAGGGTAGATAGACTGAAGACGAGCGAAGGAGAGAGGAAGGGGTGAGTGAAGAAGGCGAATGGCATAGACTAGAGAAAACACACCTTCGTGTAATTTTTAATGAATTTTTCCCGGTAAAAGCACCAAGAAATGTACGTGATACTTCTAAAATTATCCAACTATTTGTGTTGCAATTAGGTACCTACTTCGAACTACTCGTAGATAATAAATGGAGAAGTTTGCTTTTTCGAGTTCCTAGTTTCAACATTGATTGTTTACTCGAAACGTAATTTTATACTTTGGAAAAAGTGCGTAACGACTGGGGTATTTTTTCCTGCTACGAAAATACCTATACGTATGTATTGAGGATTGAGTTGACATTTTGACGATCAAAATGATCGTGAAGGACAGCGAACTGTTTATTTTAAATTTTTAATGGTTTTTTCAAATTTCAACAATTTTGCTTCAATCAACAAGCTCTTTTGAATTTGACTCCTTTCAAAATTTCTCAATTTTTTTTTTGTTTTGTTCATTTTCCTCAATTTTTTCGACAAAAATTACATGGAATGATGGATACGACATTTTTTTTCAAATTCATTTCGAGTTTTTTTCGTAATTTTTTCAGTTTTTTTTTTTTTTTTCAAAATATGTTTCATTCATTGCTATTTATGAGAATTTTAAAGTCATTTTTCATTTCATCCCTTTCAATTTGTTTTGTTTTGTTTTTATTTTTACATAATTTCCAATTTTTTAAAATTTTTTTTTCCTTTTTCATTTTTTCAACTAATTTTTTGTTCAGACTTTTTTGAAAATCTCAATTAGTATTCAACGATTTTTGTTTTTCCTTTATTTTTTTTCAACTCATTTTTCAGGTCTTTCTCTCCAAATTTTTGAAATTTCATTAGAATTTTTTCAACTTTTTTTTAGGACTTTTCTTATAATTTTTTCAGTTCTGTCCATTTTTTGTGTTTTTTTTTTCATTTTTTTAATCCAGATTTTTTCAATTTTTTGTTTCGCTCTTCACTACATATTCGTTGAGAATTTTTATTAATTTTTTTTGCATTTTTTTTCTGTGATTTTTCAACTTTTTTTTTTGAGAATCTCAATTGGTTATTCTATGATTTTCGGTTTTCCTATACTTTTTTCAACTTCTTTTAGATTTTTCTAATAATTTTCCCCATTTTTTTCTTAGTTCTTTTTCTCCAATTTTTTTCAATTTTTCTTTCATTTTTTTTTTATGATGTTTTGTTCAACGACTATTTTGAAAATTCTCAATTATGTTCCATAACTTTCGATTTTCCCTGATTTTTTTCCAACTTTTTTTGTGTCTGGTTTTTCTGAAAATTTTTGAGAAGAATTTTTTAAAATTTCAATTGTTTTTTTTTTTCATTCTTTTTATTTTAAATTGTTTTCATTTTCGCGAATTTTTTTTCTCCAAATTTTCATTTCTTTTTTTTTTTCAAAGACTTCCTCAAAAATTCTCAATGCCTTTTTCAAAAGGTTTTTGAATAATTATGTAGCTTTTTTCTGCCTAAATTTCTGAAAATTTTTGAACTTTTTGCGATTTTTAGAATATTTTTTCCATTTTTCATTCATTTTCATTCAATTTTTTTTTTCATAAAGTTTCAGTTTTCATTTAAAAAAAAAAAAAATTTTTGAAAGCATTTCAACTAGGTACATCAGTTTTTTCTTTTCAAAATTTTGCATTACAGTATTTTTATCCATTTTTTGTACTTTTTTCAATACTGCTTAGTTCTGATTTTTTCAATTTTTTCAAAATTTACTGATTTTTTTCTTGTTCCTCAGATTTTTTCGAATCTTCCCTCTTTTCGCCTGAATATTTTAAATTTTTTATTCTTTTTTGCATTTTTTCATTTTTTTTTAAAAGTAGTTTTCGATTTTTTCATTTCATTTTTCTCTAACTACATTTTCTCTTTTGAACTTATTGAATTTTTTTCAACCTTTTTCATTTCTTGAAATAATTTTCCCATTTCTCTTTCAATTTTTCCTTAATTTTCTTTCAAAATCTTCCAATATTTTTTGAACAAATTTTTAGAAAAATTTAATATTTTAATTTCGTGAAAATATTTCCAAGTTTTCATCCCCTTTTTTCAGTATATTTTTCTCACGTTATTTTGCAGCTATTCTTCAGCAATTTTTTTTTTTTTTTTCAAAATATTTCTTCAAAAATTATGCTTTCTGTTTTTCAAGTTACGATTGCATTTCATTTTTAAACCACCTCCCCCACCCTCCCACCCGGCCATATCCTCCAGATCCGAACCTTTCTAATTGCCTGAATAATCCCAATCAAATCGTACCAATTTTGGGTGACACGAGTGCCCTAAAGATGGATGAAAATTTTTTCGTATTTGATCTGGGAGTAGCTTCGGTTCGGATCGTGCAGATTTTCGAGTACTCGCTCGAGTTAATTTTCAATTACGAACCGTGATAAAAATTCTTTTTCAAATGATAATTGCGGCGTTTAAAAATATACATCAGGTGATCCGTCTTATCGTCGCACGTCTCAATCACATTCATGCGCGGTGTTAAAATCAGCGAAGAATAAACATCGTTTAATATGTATATTGTATGCCGCTTATCATCCCACGGTGGCATTGTTTATTAAAATTTCAACGAGTGCCATTTAGACGTGATGAAGACTTAGTATACCCACGATCGTATAGCTTGTTGTAAAAACTAATCACGGATTTGTGTTCAGCAGGTCGAACTACCTCCATCTAGACCATTTCAGCTAACGTTTTGCTCAAATTTGAAAAATTTAATTTTTCAGGAAAAAATTAATTTTTGAAAAAAATGAAAAATGACAAAAATTAAAATTTCTCAACCTCAAACAAAAAAATCGTTGAAAGGGTCTATATGGGGGTAG
>FIZT01034780.1:0-19450 GCA_900065295.1 Paracoccus marginatus
ATTAAGCAAAGAAACCTTTGCTGGAAATTATTTGCGGGTTCGGCTATATTTCATGGCAATTCGACTAGATCAGATTTTCAACTCGAAAATTCGGCTCTCTACGCATTATTTTCTCATTAAAGTGCACAATTACCCGTAAATAGATACGAATAGGTAAACACGTTATCTAATTTATGCGAACTTTTCGTGCAGAGCGATACGACGGCTAATTCGCCCCATTCGCAGAACTCGCCCAGCGGCGGTTCGAACACACCTACCTCAGAAAAGGGCAGCACCAGACGAAAGCAGCGATGCCCGACAAAGGCCAGCGATACGGCGCCGGACGTCGGCGAAGAAAGCGACGAAGACGCGGCCGAGTTAGCGCCGCTCACCGACCCGCAGCAGCACTCGATGATGTACCAACAAGAAATCGTCAACATTAGCCCGGTCACCGTAACCTGTACCTCGAACGGACGAGAAGAAATCGTCGGATATAGTCAGTCGCAATTTTTAGACGAGGTAAGACGACGTTGACTTTTCTACGTTACTTTTTTCTCCTTCTTTCATTCTTCGCTCGTCTTTTTTTTTTTTTTTTTTTTTTTTCTTTCTAATTAACGTTATTTTCTTCTTGTACTTTCTTTCCACGTTTGATCGACGTCGACGATTTTAATCGCCAACCAAACGACGCTTTACTCTATAGGACGACTTACAGGTGTTATCCAGGCACAGTTCGCCGGCCACGACGCCGCCTATGGTAATGCCTTCGCAGGCCGAAAGGTTGCATAAAGCGTGCGACGTGCTGCTCAGAGCGGCCAGCAAAATACAAGATTTACCTCCCGGCATACAGCAAGAAGAGGTCGTCGTCGAAGAAGAAGAAAGCATAACTTTGTATCCTAATAGTTCCCAAATCGAAGGCCAGAGCGAACAAATCACCATTCGCCATAATCCGGTGCCGTTGTACGAGATTAACTTCTCATCGGTGAACGCCATCAGCGAGACGCGCGTCACGAAAAAGATCAAGTCGCGCGAAAAAATCCAGGTAATGACCTTCGTCGACGGTAATTTACCATCGATATAGCTGTGTTTTCGACGCTAACGTTGCGCGTGTGTGTTTTGTTTTGTTTTTGGTCCTTTTCGCAGAACATGTCTCAGCATAAAGAATGCAATAATTGCCACGCCGTACAGACCACCATTTGGAGACGAGACAGATTCGGCAATATCGTCTGCAACGCTTGCGGATTATATTATAAATTGCATAATTACGATCGCCCGTGTAGAATGCGCCGTGACGAGATACACAAACGTAATCGTAAAAGAAACGCCAACGAAAGTAAATAAATTTTCAACGCACTTCTTTTCTAGACTTTCAACTTTTCATTTCGCTCTTACGTTAGCTAGCTGACTCTGCGTACGATTATATACCCCGTAACTTGTGTACTGGTTGCATTAAAGTTCATTTTCATTCGTATGGAGCGCATTATATCGTAGTCGGACCAGAGGTGTGCATTTTACACCGCTCGACCAGCCTGCGTTGCGAATGAAAGTGGGAAAAACTCGGTTGGGTTTATTTAGTTTTGCCTCGATGTCGAAATAATGGCCGTCCAATCGTACCGAAACTGATAAGTACATAGTGATAACGTGGGTCGGGCTAAATGTTACGAAAACGTATACGAGGGGAAAAAAGCGGAACAGACGACAGACCAGTGTCGGACACCGTGCCCCATATTATGGGTAAAGAGGCGGGCTTTCCCCTCCCCCTCCGCTCCGTATCTCATCAACCGAACGATTCATTCCGATTGAAAAATTAGAATTTATAATTCTTTTTCGCATCCGATTACGACATTTATCGTCGGCCAGTTGTTGGTTGTCGAGGTACTGTCGTCTGTCATCGTCGTGCGGTATAATATAGCGCGTTTACGAATTCTTATTGTTGCAGATAAAACGAAGAAAAGCAAACGTAACTCGAGCGGCGCGTTCGAACTGAACGAATCGTCGAAAGAGCAAGAAAATTCTAGCGGCTCGTACACGCCACCGAGTAACTATAACGATAACGCGAACCACCACGTCACCGTATCCGATCTCTACCAACCTTTCGGCCAGATTAAGAAACGACGCCGCACATCGGCGCCGGGCTCGTCTTCGTCGACGACCACCACCACCGCAACGACGACGGTCGTGGTAAAAGAAGAGCCGGAAACGAGCCAGCAGCCCACGTCGGATACCGAGCAAACGGTCGAAGAGATCAGCGTCAACGGCAACGACATAACGGTCGCCTTGAATAACCATCTTTACAATCAGCCCGCAGGCGAGAAATTGAACATGTCCGCTTTTCAGCTCTCTACGCACTTTATGCCCATCAACGGCAAAGTGTACGAGGATTTCTCCAACGAAAATTCGATGAGCGAGACGCCGTTGAATTTAGCGGCCGGCGGTAGTAATTAGGATACGTTTACTCGTCGTTGTTTCGTCTGAGGAAAAGCTTCGTTTCTTTTTACTTTTTACTTTAAACACGTAACTTCTGTTCGGCCGTTCTTCTAAAATGCTGGCTTACGACTAGCGTAACGTTCGACTCGGACCATAAATTTATCTATTTATACGGTATGCTATACTGTACTATACTTACTGTACTACCTGCCCAGTTGTAGAAATTCGTCGCGATCGCCGAAAACAATCGTTTAAACTCCAGTGAATTACCTACGTATTTCGTGTACCTAGTTGGAATCATCGTCGCGAACACGTCGGTACCGCAGACTGGCCGCGTACTCAGATGTACAGTATATCGGCAACTTTCGTCCCATTTTTCAAGGCAGATTCGCGACTAAAGAAAGTACCTAACGTTGTAACGTAATGTATTTACGTACGTGTGCTATGTTTTGATTTACCTACGGTGTGTTTTATACATTATTTTGGACCTCGATGCCGGATGCCGGATGAATATTCGGCTGAATATCGAACGTAACTTAGCATTTCTCATTTTTCTCCTCTATATTTCTTTATTATTATTTATTCGGCGCGGTCGACCTTTTTTCCCCGTAGGTATTTAAGGTTAACCGTACGATCGAGTAACATTGTACAAAGTTGAATGTATGAAATACCTATTAATTATTGTCTAATTTTTTTTGTACTTTTTCTAGTAATTTTTTTGCATTTATCGGTAGCATTAAAAAAATTTTAGCACTCGATTAACACCTCTGATAAGTAATTTCTTACAACTTCGATTTTTTTCTCTTCTTCTCTGTTACTTTCCCAATCACCAGCACGCGCACGTATTTTTATTAGATTCGAATTCGATCGTCATCGCTTCGATTGTTTACATTTCTTATAATGGTATTGTATGTATGGTATGGTTTGGTTAAAGAGCTTCGCTTTATTCAACTTTCTTCCGTGTTTCTTGTTTAGACGCGTATATATATGCATATATTTTATACGATATATTTCTACCTTTTTTTTTTTCATTGTTAATTTTAAAAGTTTTGTATATATAGTATGCGATAGGTAGAGTAGATTCGGGTATTCTGTTTTCTTTTTCACGTAAAACTGTCGAGTCTGTTACCTTTTATGTGTGGAATTTCTTCGGTACCTTCCCAAAAAAAAACAAACAAAAACATTTATCCTTCTTGACGAGATGTTAGCTCCAAAGATTACGTACACGAGTACCTACTTCAGTTGTTAATAGTGTTGTTGTTGGAATTTATGCGAGCTGGTTCGCATTTTCTGTTTTAAAATGAGCCGTTTGTGTGAAGGGAATTTTATTTCGCGAGACGAGTGAAGTGTAGAAAAAAAGTATCGAATGAGTTGTATGCGAAACCAAGTATCGCATACCGGATGAAGTTAGAAAATATGATATAAATGTCCTTTTATTCGACCGGTATCTTGGTTCGTGGCTTGATACTGATACGTTTTTACTAATAAATTTTTTTCGAGATGATTCACATTCGTAGCATTGCGCTAAATCGAGAGAGAAGAAACATTCTTGTCAAAAATAATCGATTCAATAAAAGCAAAAGAGAAATTAAATACGCATATAAAACAGTTGAAAACTAATCAAGATCTGACTTGTGTAATTAGTTATGTACTCTTAAAAGTAGTAACAGTATTATTACAGCGTATGTTTAATAATATCATTTACTAACCAGTTGATACTTTTAGTTGTATAGATTCTTTTTCTTTTTATTATAAATTTCAGTATTATTAAGTTAAACCGTATGATAATAATTTGATGAATTGTAATGTAATTTATTGTAAGTTGTGTTTCCTTTCTCCCTTCTGAATTCACAAAAGTGGTACTTAATTAGGTATAATATTTTCTTCTCTTTTTTTCTTCAATACTCATTCGTGTTGTGTTTGTTTTGTTTTTTTTTTTGCTGTATCGCTGTGTTGGGAAAACAACAGTTTCGGTTGTGGGTCTAGGTATACATAGGTATGCATAGGTGTGTGTGTACTGTGTACTGTGTAGAATCAGTTGTGTTTGAGAAGAGAGTACATATAATTTTGGAAAATTTCCGATAACACGAATAATTAACGATTTAAATGTTATACAAATCTTTTTTTTTCTTCTTCTTTGTAAGCTATTGAGTTACGTGCTTGAATTTGTAAATATGTTTTAATAACGCAAGCTTAATTAATAAGTAATGTTCCATTTGTAAGCCATTTTTTAATTTATAAATTTTAATTTAAAAATTTTTACGTTTATTTGTCATTATGGCCGAGTTATTGTTTCATTTAATCGGTGTTTCACGCATCGCGTTGTCAAAGGAAACAATTTTACATACGTTTAAGTAAGTAAGTAAGTACGTACTTAGTGCGAGGGAAAAAAGAGAGTCGATCACGTTTTTCGATATAATTATATACATTTACATACGTATTTTTGTAGGTTGGTCAATTTGATTTCTTATTTTCTTTTTTTCGATTAACCAAATTACCATTTTTCAATAATTTCGCCATTTTGGAAATCAATTTCAAACTTTTGTTTTGCATTTTATTTTTGTATAGGAAATTGCAGTTTTCTTGTAATGTTGTTATGTGTTAATTTTTTTTTTTTTAGTTTTATATTGTAAAAATGCTTAGATTTTAGGGTAGGGAAAAAATGATTCGGTTGCACCTCTTCCAGAAAATAAATATTTGAAAATAGTTTCCCCAAAATTGGCCGTCGCGATTAAATGTTTTCCCCTTTTGATGATGAAAAATCGTATCGGTGATGGCTGAGTATTATACCTAGTTCAAAATTGGTGTGCACGAATACGATTGTATTTTTTAAGTATTTAGACAATCATTTAATTAGTGACTATAAATTCTTCTCCATGCTTTAATTTGAATTTCAATTTACACAACACTTTCAGGAAATTTTAGCAATTCTTTTATTTGAAATACGAAAATGAACACTGCTTGCCTTGTTCGTGAAGTTGTAAACAGCATTTATTCTATAATTTTATTTATTTTTCTATTTCCCTATTTTTCTGTTCTGTTCTTTTATTTTATTTTTCTCCTTTTCTCTCTATCTTTTTTTTTTTTTTACTTATTTATACTTTTAATTCTTTTTTTGTCTTGTAGTTATTAGTTTTCATTAGGGTACAAAGTTAAAAAAATCAACATGTGGCCTTATCATTATTTTAGATGCTGACATTAGATTTTTATGCGCAGTCGTTACTACAGGTAATGTTAAGTTGACCTTTTGTACAAATCAATTACATAATTTTAATTTTTCGAGCGTTTATTTCTTTGTTGTATAAACGTCACTTTATACTAGCAAATTTCAAAATTACGATTCAGAGTTGAGGGGAAAATATTTTTTTCTTTGGATTCTGCTGTCCTGTACATACTACATATTCTACACATTTCCTCAAGTTTTCCTTGTCTGAGTATAAATTCGATCGGGGTTTCGTTTTGATTCCTTCTCTGATCAATCATCCCTCTCATTGTAAAAGAACATTTTGCATAAGTAAGTATCTGTATCGATAATAGGCTTGATATTCGATCTGAAACATTTATAAGATGCGTAACTGATGAATGTATACTACGAAGGTATGCGTCAAGTTATGACTCATCATTGGCATGATTCATATTGCCATTATTTAAATCAAAAGCAATCAAAAGCGCAAGAAGGGTGTTCTATGTACTAGTGTGTCAAAGCGACGGCGACTCTCATTTTTTCATTTTTTGAGAGTTTAAAAATTTTCGAACACGTCTGAGGAACTGGAAAGTCCGAAAAGGTTTCTATTCTGCTTTTGTGTTTCGCCACTCCTTAGTAAGTACTTAAGCGAGTTGTCCTCAATTTCTCATATATATCAGTAATTATCATTTTTTTTATTCTTCATCTGCCGATACTTTTGTCACCCTCATCGGCTCATCTGACCGACCGTCTGACCATCAGTTGACGTCAGACGTCAGTAGACGGTTGTGTTGTGTACATATGTGTCGTCACCTCGTCAGAGTAACGCTCCGTCTGGATGACCTTGAGAATAACATACTGCTCCGAAACTTTTTTATCATGCCATAAAACTGTTTATGGAAGTTGAAAAAATTTCATTATTTAATTGTTTTTCGATTTGGCGCTTTTTTTATGGAATTCAAAAGTAGCGTAATTTTAGAGAGTGTGTCGTATGGTTGTATGTGGTTGTATGCCAGTCGATGACTCGACAGTCGTTGTCGATCGAGTTTCGAATCAGTAAGTACATAAGTAAACGTATCTAGTCTACATATTATATCCACGTAACAATCATTCGTTCACTCGTACAGTTCATCACTAGTTCACGAGTTCATTCTACGTCAAAGTTTTATTTTCGTTATGTTATCGTCACGATATTCGAGTGTCGGCGGCTCGACGCATCGTTAATGGGATTATAGCAATGAAATAGGCATATGTTGGTGAATTTTTGTCGTATTCGCGATCGGTTACAATTAATAGTCGTCACACCGGTTGCGCCGATGCATAGTTCGTTTTTTTTTTACTCCGTAACGTGTGTTCCGTTAATGACGGTTGAAAGTTCATGACTTCACGTGCATGTTTAAAACACCTGTTCAAATAGATATTTCATATCGAAAACGGTCACGAATTCGCAGTGTTTTTTCGCTATTCAATCATACTCCAGGATGCGCAAAGAAAGCGAAAGTGAGTTATGAGTGATTTGTAACGAGTGCACAACTTGCGAATTCTATACGGTACGTACTAACTTTATATATTTGGTGTGTTTTTTTTGCAGAAATAGAGAATACGTTGACACTAGAGAGACGGACGAGACTACGTGAACTCATAAATGATAACTTGCAAAATTTGGAAAATGGGATAGATCGGAAACGAAAAACCAGCGAAGGTTATTTTGCCCCAGATAAACGCTTGAGATATGATAACGAAAGGTAAATTGGTTTTCTACTTTTATCACAAGTACCATGCATGTGCACTATATCTCCTCCAACATTTTAACTGCATATAAGTTGATATGTGTACTTGATACGTTTCTTTTTTTTTTTACAGTGAAAGTCCTGCAACCTGTAAGTTATGTCGTCAGCCTTCGAGAGATGCTGAAATGAACTGTTTCGATAAGGAGGACATACCAGAGTCTCTAAATCAGAAAGAAGAAACCATTTTAGGAAACAAAGATTTAAATATTGACGATGAAAAACCTCAAATCAAATTGACCGCTTACAGGTTTGTGTAATCGCGTTGTTACCATACATTTTACGTGGATCTGGACGTTCACCTTTTTCAACTCTATATTTTTTTATTCAGCGTGTACGATAAAAAAGGCCACCTATGCCCATTCGATAACGATATCCTCAAAGACGGAGTCACTCTCTATGCTGCCGGATATGTGAAACCGATTTATAGCGAAAGCTGCGACCCGCTCGGTATATTCTCGTTTGCTTACCTTTTCTTCATTTACCCAAACTTAATCGAATAATTACGCTGTAATTTGATTCAATAAGTAATTTTGTATGTACTTATAAAATTTTTCATCGATAATGTTCAAGATGGCATACCGATGAGGAAAATTGGTCCTGTCTTGTCGTGGTGGATAACTGGTTTCGACGGCGGCGAAAAAGCCATACTAGGACTGTCTACGGATATAGCCGATTATTATCTAATGAAACCGAGCCCGAAATACGAACCGTTTTTGAAAGAAGTGCTCCAGAAAATGTTCATGATCAAACTGGTAATTGAGTTTTTGAAAGAATCCGAAGAGTGCGACGCTACGTACGAAAATCTTTTACACAAATTACAAGTAAGTGTAGTTTTCTGTTGGTTTTTTTGCGCGCGTGAAAAACCATTTCATTATCGGTTTGATTTTTGTGTTCGTAGATTACAGTTCCGCCACCTGGATATACAACCTTATCTGAAGAAAATCTACTAAAGTATGCCGATTTCATTTACGACCATGTGATAAGTTACGACGAAACAGCAGATGAGGCAGATCGTTTATTCGTAAATACTCCCTGTATGACGCATCTAGCACACTTGGCTGGAATTTCTTTCGGAGAAAGGTTGGTTTTGTTTTAATTTTTCTTCTCTCTCGTCACAAAATATGGGTCTAACATCGAACTGACATATCTTAATTCGTATTTCTCCTAATCTGTAGATTATCTAAAATACGTCATCGAAAAAAAAACATCAGTTGGATGAAAAGAAACAACGAAATGACCAAAGCGGCCACTACTAATCTGGTAGAGGATGTATTCGAATCATTTTTCCCGGAACAAATTGATTCGGGGTTCAAGAAATTCCCAACTGATTTACACATGGTGAGTTTCTTAGCATTTTTATCCTGCTTTAGGGTGGTGGAGGAAAGGCGTTAATTCCTGTCATTTTGTTTGTTTGCACACACTGTGAGGATCGGAGTGTAAGTATATTAAAATACGACGATAGTCGGAATTCTTCCCATGGTATTTAGCATCACGTACGGTAAATAAAGAATAAGAATCTATCGTATACAAATACTTGCGATGAGAATTTCCGACTCAAACATTCGGTTATTCTATTTGCATAACACCTCTGGGTAGAAGAGCGAAAGTACCTTTAACGTTAGTACCTTCTTAGGGAGAATAAATATTTACTTACGAATCACCTGTCGCCTCCTTAATATGGACGTTACTATTTAATTAGTACCCGTAGCTCTTTTTTCGGACGAATAAGTTTATTTGTCGTTGGTTTCAAAGAATTATTATGCCTTCCAATTTTTTTCGTATTTATTACCATGGTACTTGACAACTGTAATAATTCGTTTTATTATTTTTTTTTTTTTTGTTTGTTTTTATTTTTCTGGAAATTCAGATAAAAGAATGTTGCGTATTGCTGAATAGGTGCGACTATTATTTTCAAAGTGATGGAAGTGAAGAAGGAGATGAAACAGACGATTCTTCGAACGAAGCAGGAACGTTGCCACCCTTGAAAGAATCCACTGTGGTCTTGGACAAACGAGAGGCCGGATCTGAAAAACCACCGATTCTATTGAAAGAATTGAGCGTAGTCCTGGAGAAGGCAGATTGCGGAACCAGTACGACGAAAAGTACTTTTGGTAGACCTTTCACTATTATGCTAGAATCCTGGACTGAAGAAATGATCGAAAAATACATACAGAAAAACGAATCGAAAAAAAAATCCGTTTCTGTCAGAGTACGTGTGTCTTAGATTATTCAGTACTTCTCGTTTCAATTTTTACCCTTGATTACACAATTTTTGTTTTCTTTTTGCAGAAAAAAAGTAAGTACGACTTTCGAAGCAACCGTTCGCATGAAGCGCGTATTTCATTTATCGGCGAGCCAATTTTAGTGGAGAACGACCGCGATTATTTCAGGTAAAAAGATTTCGTTTCCTGTACGCAAGCTTTAAAAATATTTTCATCAATGTTGGTATATGTGCGAATTTAGAGAGGTGACGGTTTCAACGTTGAACGTAAAAGTTGGCGACTACGTCGCTGTTGGACAGCACTACGAATGTTCGCACCATATCGGCCGTGTTATTTATTTATGGGAAGAAGAAGGCGACAAATTGTCCCATATTCATTGGCTAGCGTATGTTTTTCGACCAAGTACAATATTACCATTTACCTATGATTGTAATTTTGTAAAAAAATTAATTAATCATTTTTTCTCATTTAGGGATAGTAAGAATACTGTTCTCGGAGAAATAGGAAGCCCGCAAGAATTATTCGAAACGTCTGATTGCGAAGACATTCCCGTATATATGATCGAAAATGTGGTAAAAGTTACGTATCTGCCAATTGATCATTCGTTATGGATGACGTCGGGAAATGCTTCTTTCAACGAATGGCAAAATTCTGTCGAATCCCAAGACCAAGATTCTTTCATTTATCAAAAATAGTGAGTTTTGCAGTGTGCGCTGTTACCAGTGTAGGTACAGGTAGTAGCCCTAGGTACCTATAACCTTGTAATTTTTGCTCTTTTTAGCTACAATTCGGAGTTTGGCAGATTCGAAGACGTGACAGAAGTCAACCTGCTCGATGAAAATAGGTAAATTAATCATTTTCGTCAGGTGTCTAATCGTGTAAACCTACATAATTAATTCATCGTTAATGAATGCGTACCTGTAGACCGTTCGACCATTGCCCATTTTGCGAACGCATTTACGAAACAGAATTATCGGAAAAGCCAACCGTTGGCAGAAATCCAGAGTATGTTCAGAGTTCTAAACAGGTAGATTTTTTCAATATCATTTTTACGCGTGATTTTTTTCGTAAATATCTTACTACTTGTACGTTGATCTACTTATTTTTCAGTACTCGTACGAATCTGTACGATGGCGAAAAGAAGACTTCAAATTGGGCAGCTGCGTTTTTGTCAAACCCGGAACGTTATTCCAACGTGAAAAGGTTGAAAATTCGTCGAAATGTGACAAAATAACTATTGTAAGATGCATTCGCATTAGCCTCGAACACTTACTTTACGATCAACGAGTATTTTTTCTAATATGACGAAAAATTTCCGATTCCAGATCGATGAAGAACGTTACCCGGAGAAGTACCGCAAAAAAATAGTTCGAGGACGCAGATCGATCAGGAATGATGAAATTACCGAGCCGTTCGAAATCGGTTTTATCGTATCGATACTCTCGACCAAAAAACCAAGGTCCGCTAACGATATTTCTATAACTGTGAAGAAACTGTACAGACCGCAAGATACACATTTAGACGAGCATATTGTTAAACAACTGGACTTGAATTTACTGTACTGGAGCGACGACGGTAGGACCTTCATTGTTGACTGAAAAAAAATCGGATATTTTATACCTACTTGCTTGAATATTTCTATTGTATTTAGAAACCGTGATAGACTTGTCGGAAGTGGAAGGAAAGTGTTACGTGGCCAACGCGAAAAATTTGCAGTGTACCGTAGACGAATGGACGGCAGAAGGACCACACAGGTTTTACTACGAAGAAACCTACGTCCGCGAAGAGAAAAAATTTTCAGCAGCACCCACGACGATAACCGTCAATCGAGAAAATGAACGCGTCGACTCTCGCAAGAAATCCAACTCGACGAAGATAATATCGCAAGAAATTCCGCTGAATTGGCCGCATCTGCCTACACCGTTACGTTCGCTGGATATATTCGCCGGTTGCGGAGGTAGGATTCGATGTGATACGTAGATGGCACTATTCGCGCAATTTACTCGAGTGTTGGCAACTTTTTCTCAGGGCTAACCGAAGGCTTACATCAAGCCGGAGTTGCAGACTGTTGCTGGGCCATCGAAAAGGAAGAAGCGGCAGCTCACGCTTTCAGACTAAACTACCCGAATGCGGTTGTTCTAACCGAAGACTGCAACGATCTATTGAAATTGATTATGAACGTACGTTGATCTCGAGTACTTCCTACTTCGTAAATAATTATCTTTTTTGTTTCATTGTAAACGGATTCACGTCGTGTTTTCTCCTTGACAGGGCCAAACTAAAAAAGACGGCCAAGCTTTACCGCAAAAAGGCGAAGTGGAATTACTGTGCGGCGGTCCTCCGTGCCAAGGATTTAGCAGAATGAATCGTTTCAACGATAGGCAGTACTCGAGTTTCAAGGTAATTATACGAAGACATCGATTAATTGCAAAAATTGCAATCGATAAAAGAATTTTGAAATTTTAGAATTCGTTAGTCGTCTCATTCTTATCGTATGTGGACTATTTTCGTCCACGTTACGTTATTATGGAGAACGTAAGGAATTTCGTCTTTTTTAAAAACAATATGATGTTGAAACTGACGCTAAGATGTCTCATCAAAATGGGGTACCAATGTACATTCGGTGTGATACAAGCCGGACATTATGGAGTTCCTCAGAATAGAAGAAGGTTAGTCTACCATTGAACCTACCTACTCGGGCAGTCGTTCAATTTTTTTGCTTTTCGGTAAGCATTGAAAAAACGTGTATTTTTAGGACGATAATTCTCGCTGCTGCTCCCGGTGAAATTTTACCCAATTATCCGGAGCCTACTACTACGTTTGAAGAAAATTCTCTTTCGTTGTGCGTCGACGGTCAAAAGGTATAGATTTGTTATTTATTTTTTTTGCTGTTGTCATCGAATTGTATACAATTTAGGGTTGTTTGTTATTAATATATTTTTTTATTCTTTTTATTGTTTTATTTCAGATTTCTACAAATATTCTTTGGGCAATGTCCGCGCCGTACAGAAAGCTGAACGTGTACGACGCTATCGGCGATTTACCAACGGTAGAAGGCGGCGGAGATCCTTTTTCAGCTGAATTGCCGTACAAACAACAAGCTAAAACGCACTTTCAAAGAATGGTAACGCGTTACTTCTTGAAAACTTTTCATATAATTTTGCACTCGCTTTTCATTTGAGCTACTAAAAGGCAATTATTTTCCAGATGAGGAAATCTAACGATATTCTAAGAGACCACGTCAGCAAAACTGTTAATCCTCTGGTCGAAAAACGTATTTCTTTCATTCCGAAATTGCCGGATTCCGATTGGAGAGATTTACCAAACATCGTGGTAAAATTATCCGATGGAAGTTATACGAAGAAATTGTAAGATATTTGTACTCGATTAAGCGTACCTATTCAAACTATCGTATCCTGCGTATTTCTCACGTATAAATGTGTTTTTTTGACTAAACAGAGTTTATACTCATCACCATTTGAAAAATGGTAAAGCGAAAAATGGAAGTTTACGCGGCGTATGCAGCTGCGCTTCGGGTAAAAAATGCGATCCTAAATGCCGGCAAAATGAAACGCTCATACCGTGGTGTCTGCCTCATACTGCGGATAGGAATCATCAGTGGGACGGGCTTTACGGTCGTATCGAATGGGACCGTCACTTCAAGACGGTAATAACGAATTTAGATCCATTATGTAAACAGGTACGGCAGACTTTTACATCGTTTACGTAGCGCGTAAGTGTTTTCGGATTGAAAATTTTGTTAATTTTTTTTCCGCAGGGCAAAGTTCTTCATCCGGAGCAAGACAGAATCCTATCTGTTCGAGAATTAGCTCGTTCGCAAGGCTTTCCAGATAAATTCAGATTTTTCGGGAATACTCAAGATAGATATAGACAAGTAAGGTTTTTTCGTCATTTTTATCCAGAACCGTGTGTATCACGTGAACGTAAATTTATACATTGGTCGTGTTTGATACAGATTGGAAACGCAGTCCCACCACCTTTGGCCGCTGCTCTTGGTCGCGAAATAGCCAAAGCCGTTGTCAAAGTCGAAAAAAAAGACTGAAATTTATTCTCATTTTTACGTTATTCAGGTTTTTTAAATTTATTTTGCGACTCTCTTTTTTGCTTTTTTGTAAACAGTTGTTGATATTTTAATTTTTTTCCCCCCTAGTTTAAGCGTTGTTAAACGGATACTCATTCGTTAGTTCGTTATTATATATTCGTGTTTTCCTTCCTCGACCTTTATTGACCTGTGTTTTTTTTTTTTTTTTGAGAATTCCAGCGTTTACCTACTTTTATAGATGAACTTTTTGGAGTGAGAAATTTTCGTTAAATTATGAGTAGCTCAGTGCCTTAAAGTGTTACAAAATTCGCGGGTGAACGTAGTACGTATAAGTTTTAACTTCCTTTTCAAGTACATCAATCTTGTGATTTTTATCGTGTTCATTTTAAACTTTCAAGTTGAAAAAAACTTGACTATTTTCTCTTAATTTTTAAGTTGAGTATTATTGTTTAAGGAACCGAGCCCCGCAGGATTTTTATTGAAGATGAGTTGAAATGTTTTTAATTACGTTTTAAATAATCGCTTGTAATTTATAGCGAATTTATATCGTGTTCATTTTAGCATAATGATAAGTTGAAATCGCAATTCGTCCGCAAAGCTACCTTTTATTTTTTATTAATATGTAATAGATAAGTAGCTGATTCGAAGAAAAAGAAAAAAAAAAGTTAAAAGAAAACGAATAAAAGCATACTTTTGTAATTTACGACTCATACTTACTTACGTATAATTTCTACAGCTCATGTTTCCTGTCATTCCTATTTGAAACTAGGATTTCAGTTTTTTATCTCAAATTTTTAGAAATGAAAAAGAAAAATACAGAGGTACCTACCTACAACATAATTTACGTTGGTTGAAAAGGAACACATTTTAAATACATAATACGTTCTCATACTTTTGCGGCAGTTATTAATCAAGTTTATTTCGCGAAAGATGTGGAAAATGTGTAAGTAAATGTACTAGAAACAAAAAAATCTGTTTTATCAGCAAAATACTGATGAGTGCTTAATGCGTATTTATGATATGCCAGCAAAGTATACGTTCATAAATATTGAACTCTTTGAGTAATTATATTCAAAGATTGAACTCATCTACCTGTGCCCGAGAAACCACACTGAGAAAAATCGTCTCAAATCGATATCGATTTGAGTCGACGTTTTTCAGAAATTGATACTAATGAAAATCGATGTAAATACATAACATTTTTACTCGTCGATTTTAATCGATTTTCGTCGATGACGCAGACATCTGCGAAACTGTGAAAAAACTTGGTAATTCGACACGAAACGAGTCTTTTTTCATTTTAAAGAAATTTTAAAAATTTTGAAGAATTTTTTAAAAATGAAAAAAGACTCGTTTCGTGTAGATTTCACATTATAAGTTTTCAACCAATCAAAATGCGAGTTTTGGTCACGTGACCTTTTCGTGACATATCATTGGATATTCGCACTCGGCTTGAATTTGAATGTGTGTTGTACCACGTAAACGTGTAAATTACGAATTTACGAGTACGGCGGCCATACTGTACGTGTTAATAAAGGTTGTGTATGTGTTTTTAAGTTACATTCTGTTTGAAAATATGCTCGACTTTCGAGTTGAAGTTGGAAAGTGTATTTTTTTACTGACGATTAGAATTTTGATGCATTTTTAAAACTCTATGCTGTTTATATACTTAAATTTGGTTTGTTTTAATACACTCAATTTTCAAATTGTAGTTGGAGGGTGAGTGTGGTTGTTTTTGCAGTTCGAATTTTAAAGTGTGTAGAACTCTGTTCTGTTGCTATATACCTACGTATATGTGACTACTGTTTAAAGTTATTAATTGTTATTCGTTTGCATCGCGATATTAAGTGATCAACTTCGAGTGGAGATATTTGTTTTCCTGCGTTTTCATTTCGCTTTTTCAAATAATGAATGGAATCCCGGTAGCAAAGGACAAGAATACCTGTAATTCTCGGTGAGTTGTGTTTCAAATCTTTTACGTATTTTCAGTAGATGTTAGAAACTTGACTATTGTGTAGTGGACCGCGTTAGTAAGTTGTCAACATATTTTTAAATGCTGAATGAAATATTTGTTATGTATATGGTTGTAGTGTTGTTTTCAAAATTGTTCAAATATGAGTCCACCGGCAAAGGACAAGCATGCTAATAATTTTCGGTGAGTTGTGTCGAATTTTGTATGTATCTACGGTAGATTATTTGGGTAGATAATTATTAGAAAATTTCTGTGCAGTAGAAATTGCTATCTGTGTTGGGGATTGGTGCACATAACATACCTAATGTACGGAAATTGTTATTGGTAGTTTGGTACCTGTGTTGTAGGAGGTATACATACATACCTACAGATGAATTGCCATAAGGATAAAAGAAAAAAATTCGTTATGTACCCGTAGGTATTCACTCGTCTTGGTAATACCTTACATAATTCTGGGTTCAAACTTTATTTAAAATATATCCTTATTTTCTCTTCACTAAACCAATTACCGAACAATGTAAACTTATATAGACAATTGATGTGATTTTAAAAGAAATTAAAAGTAATAAAACAATTAGGTACACTCGTTTCTCTACTTAGTAGCAACTAAGTATTTTGCCATTTACTTTCTGTTTGAAAAAAAAATCCAATCGTACTTATGGCTGGTTCTTCAATGCTCGCTTTTAAGGCCTTAATTTACAGTTGAATGCTCAACTCTCAATCTTTTAACTCGTTATTTTTTAACGCACCTAAATACATAAACTTTCTTGTGCAGATCACGCTTTGTGGACATAACTAACACTACCAATAAGAATAAGAAAGAAAAGAAAATTCGGCACAACGGTAAATTAATAACCAAAAGCTGGTACCGAAAATTAAAAAAACGCGAAAATTCTTCTACGCGACGCACTGCTAATCTTTCACCAGCTGAAACTTGTATCGGATTTGCTGCTTCTGTAAATGCATTTCTTCCCTCTGCTCTATCCTCTCCATTTCCTTATAACACAGATTTTCCAGCCGCTTCAACAGATAACTTGAACGCTCCTAGTTCGGAATCCGATTCGGAAACACATTTATCAGCTTCGTCTTTAATCAATTCTCAACCATCTTCAGCAGAATCCGATTTGGAAACACATTCATCAGCTTCGTATTTTACTAATTCTCAACTATCTTCAGCCTCATCTTCGTTTACCAATTCTCAATCCTCTTCAGCTTCATTCGCTTCCGAATCGGATTTAGAAATTTCTTCAGCTTCAGCTGTACCCGCTTACGCTTCCGATTTAGAAATTTCTTCAGCTTCAGTTTTACGCTCTTTCGATTCCGATTCAGACATTTCTTCAGCTTCAGCTGCATCTACTCCCAATTCAACTTCTAATACTTCTACTAGTTTAGATCAAGATAAAAATTCGTTACCCGTTTTTCTGCGAGGTTGGGTGGCGAGATATAATGTTCGCGCCAGTAGCGTTAATGCCCTATTGAAGTATTTGAAAACGCATCGTCCAGACGAATCACATTTTTCAAAATTACCTTCGGATTCGAGAAGTTTAATGAAAACTCCCAGAAACGTTAACATGATGATAGATGCATTAGGTTCAACTGGAAAGTATTTATACCTGGGTGTCCGACGTCAGCTGCAGTCATATTTTTCGAAAGTTTCTGCCCAACCACCTAACACAATTAGAATATCCATCAACATCGATGGTGCCCAGTTATTTAACTCTAAGAATATATCTGCTTGGCCCATTTTGTGCTTAGTGGAGGATACCAACAAAATTTTAATGGCGGCTTGCTACGTTGGGGAAGAAAAACCGAAGTGTTTGCGGCAGTATTTGGATCCATTCATAGATGAACTCAACTTTTTGATCACCAATGGAATTTTGTTACGTGGAATTACGTATAAATTTCGTGTCAAATGTGTAATAGCCGATACGCCCGCTAAAAGTTATATTTATAATACCAAAGGGCATAGTGGGTATGGGTGCTGTCTGCGCTGCGACGTCCATGGGCAACACGTAAAGAAAAGAGGCATAAATTTCTACACCGAAGATGTTCAACTCCTCACTATAAGAACGGATAATTCGTTTAAAAAACTTCATTACGTCGAACTACAAAACGGCAAAACTCCTTTCATGCGGCTTCTAAAGTTCGATATAATTTTACAAACGCCATTCGACGCTATGCACTTGGTGTATTTGGGCATTGTTAAACGTTTATTAAGTTGGTGGACAGCTGCGCAACAAAGAGATGAATTTTTTCATTTAAAGATGCCACAGGTGCAAATGATCGACCGCCGATTCGAAACTTTCGCGAACCATTGTCCAATGGAATTTCAGAGGAAATGCCAACCATTCAGCAACTCACCACGTTGGAAAGCGACAGAGGCTCGACAGTGTTTACTGTACTCGGGTATAGTTGCTTTCCACGGCATACTGCAGCAAGACGTGTATGACCAGTTTCTATTGTTGCATTTTGCAATTAGAAGCTTATCTGATCCGTTGATGAAAACAGAGCACCATAAAATCGAAGAAATATTGGAGTCATTTGTACATTCGTGTGCAAATATGTATGGTGAAGTGTTTGTAACTTACAATTTGCATGGTCTGTTACACATCACTGACGATGTTCGGAGATATGGTGCTTTGGATTCATTCAGCGCCTTCAAGTTCGAATCCTACTTGAATACGTTAACTGGAATGGTACGGCAGGCCAACAATCCCTTGGCACAAATTTATAATCGTTTCACTGAAAAAAATGATACGTTTCTGGAAGAAGATGATTGCACTACTGTCCAACTTACGCAGCGTCATTTCAACGGCCCTCTGCTTGCAAATCTTCAACCTTGTCTGCAGTACGAAACGCTGAAGCATGAGAAATTTACTATTCGGCTTCGTTACGCTGCAGACAATGTGTGCCTTACTCGGCAAGGCGACGCAGTTAGAATTCGGAACATTGTGCAAAAAAATGGAGAAATTTTCATCTTGGCCAAAAAATTTGAACATCTTCGAAATTTTTATGAGCAGCCGAAGCCGTCCAGTATCGTCGGAATTTATCAGAGCGATGGAGAAGGCGAGGAGATGTACTTGTACAGATACGCAGACATCAAATGGAAATGTTACGCGTTTCCATTTGGTGAAACTGTCGTAATATGTCGCCTTCTCTAGTTATAAAAAACAGTAAATATGTACCTCCACTATTATCTACTTTGTTTTGGCATTCTTATGATTTCGCAAGCCGTGGTTTGATTTTTCATTTTCATTTTATTTTCATTTCATTTTTATTTATTTTTGTTTCATTTTTATTTATTTTTGTTTCGCTTTCTGCATTTTCTTGCTTTCTGCATTAATTTCTCTTTCAACTTGTATGCATAATCCAGCCAATTGTGAACACCTCATGAAGAGCTCTAGAAAACTAGCTGTAGGTTGAAAATTTCAATTCTTCTCACTTTCATTATGACCTAGAAAAGAGAGAAGAAAATTTTCGATCAAGAGTTGTATGTTAGGGATTTTTTTAGGCGTTTGCAATTACCCTGTTCACTAATAATTTACCTATAGGTACTAGGGTGGCCCTTAATTTCGAAGTTCGGATTTTTGGGGGGGCTAAAGTGAAAATGGGTTCCTTATCACTACAAAATGATACTCCAAAAATTTCAGCTCATTCGGATAATATTTACCCGTGCCACCGGGCCCCTCTTTTTTCTTATGGGATTTAACATAGGATAAGGCATAGTGAAAACAAAAGAAAATAATTTTGACGAAAATAACGCAAAATTTCCAATTTTTTTCGAGAATCCAAATGAGTAATTAAATCTTGATTTTT
>FIZT01034783.1:0-13622 GCA_900065295.1 Paracoccus marginatus
GTTTGAAAAAATTCGATTGAAAACTACGAAAAACAAAAATTTCGAAGAAAATCGAAGTTTTACCCCCATAAAAGGGGTTAAGAGGGAGGTAGGGAGCTAAAAATTTTGTCACGAGGTTTTTAGACCATAAGGACCAATTTCCACCAAAAATTTCAAAATCTGTTCTCAGGGCCGATTCACCGTACTTAATGGGCTATACCCTTTCACATACTTTTATTTACCTTGGGAACGGGGCGTAATTTTTTTTTTTTGAAAAGTTGTTGAAATTAACTGTTTGAACAATTTTCAAAATTTCTTCAACAAATTTTCAAAAATAGTTCTTGACATAAAAAATCTGACGTAAGATGAATCTTTTTAAAAATTTTAATGATTTCTCAAAGAATTGCTTTTTAAATTTTAAAATTGAATTTTGAAAAAATTGATTTTTGAAGGAACCTTGTGCAATACCTAATTCCTTCAAACGAAAATTAAATTCATTTTTTGAAAAATTTCCAAAATTTCTACTTCAAGAATGGATAATGCTCGTAGTATACCTACGCATTTTTCAAAATGTACCCGTCAGTTTCACACCTTGCCAGAAACCAACAAAAATCTCCCTTCGAAAACAACAACTTCATTATTTTACGTTTAAGATACGTATAAACAAGGAAATCCGCGTAAATAACCAATCCGCATTGATGTTTACTCATCCGCTCAGGTGACCAAACAGAAAAGCCTATTCGAAGCCGAGCCGGTCCCCGGTCGCCTCACACACGTTCCTAACGCGAACATCGAACACGTACCAAAGGGTTGTGATGACCTTTGGTCATCGTCACGCCCTGTACTTGAGTGAAAAAAAGGGGTGTAACTCGTGCTCTATGCTGCTCGCTGACCCAACGTAAACCAAATGTCCACAATACTCGTGCTAACTTATCTAATTCACTATTAACCCGACAACATCCATTTATCATTTTTCTTTTGAACCTTCTTCGGTGATTTATGGTTATGTACGTGTTTTCATCGCACTTTTTATTCTTCAAATGTTAAATGCGGTTTCTTTCTTCCATTAACATTTAACCTTTAGCTTGTACATTTTATACATTATTTATAAATATTCGCGCGTGTTGATAATTCGTTAGTTATTAATTCATGTTGGTTGCTTTTTTGTTTTCAAAACTTATTTGACGATGAAATTTTTCCAATGTAATATTTTTATTCGCAATATATCTACCTATCGATATTTCAGATAGGTATAATAAAAATATAAAGAACAACAAACTTGACGTCGGTATTTTACGAGCACCCTACAAATAAAAGAAATTACCTCTTTTTATTAGCAATTTATTCCATTGAAAACTCGCTATACATAGCTGAATTTTAAACAGAATTTCGCGAAAGAGGCGAGAATAGACAGCGAAAATTATTTTATGAATGAAGATGAGCGCGATTGCGAATTTACTACACAGAAACTGGAATATTTTTCTTTTCCCTTTTTTTTTTTCCTACTTTTTATACAAAGTTGGTAGCAAACGTTCATGACCTACCCTTACTACAGAGCGAATGGCGCTATTAAAACACGCCTTATAATTTATAGCGACGGCAAAAAATTTTAAATGAAGCTTGTTGGCGGAAAACTTTTAAGTACTTGGAAATTACTATTAAACTGTTGTCGTTTTTTTTTTTTCTATTGCGAATTTTTCCTTTCTTTTTTACAATTATTCGCTGTTATTCGTTTTTTTCTCTCGGCGAGCGACTTAGCTTGTGCGGGATTGCGAATTTTTTCAAACTCTATTAATCGACATAGGTTTCTTTCGTTATTGAGATGTGGATTTATTCGATATCGGTTGTTTTTTCTCGCGATTTTCTTTTTTTATGCGTTCGTCGAACTACTCCGTTGGTAGTCTGGTTGTGTACCTACCTACGTTGTTGGTTGGAATAAAATTAGTCGAAAGGTAACATCGCCATCAGCGAAAAAATTCGCTGAATTGGTCTTTACGGTGCGGGTTAACTAGGTTGGTTGGTTGGTTGGTTGCTGGTTAGATAGGTAGCTGGTATATACGTACACGTATGTATACCTATAGTTATTCGCGTCGTATACATACATTACATATACGCATTGACATGAAAAACCAACGATGCGTGTATTTGTAAAATTAGCGTTGTGTTTACCGTGCTGCTGGTGAAATTAGATTTACCAAGTTTACATTTAAAATTTTCCCATCGAGTAGGGCGTATACCTATATGGAGCCGGCGTAGGTATTTTTTTTCATTCGCTTCTCGTTCTCGTCCTTTTCGTGCTCAGCTCGTGTGGTTTATGTGTGCGAAGGACGGGAGAACGTGCCCGTATAGAAGGGTTGGCGGCGCGCTCAGCCCAGCTAAAACGCAAAGCAGCGGCGCAGCGCCAGCGTCGACGTCGCCCAAGCTCCAGCCTGAGCCCGCGAGCCGAAGCGGCGCGTACCTACGCAAGAATTTTAACGATTTATCGGCAAAGAGCAGACGACAATGTAGGTGATATATGTAAAGTGTACGGCGTTGTTTGCGAAATGACAGGGATAAAATATACTTTGGTCTAATTCCATTAATTAGCGTCTTCCATTGTGGCACTTTCGCTTTCGTTCGAGCTATGTGCTCGGCGTATAGATTGGGTTTAGAAGGTGGGCGCGCTTGTGACGTGCCTTAAATTGAGCATCAGCGTGTACCTAACGTTACCTACGTATATGTGTATACGTACACGCAAGGCGCACCTTCCAAGATTTATTAGACACGCAAGGTATTTAAGACAGCCAACTAGATGGCATATCACGTACGTATAGTATATGTGGAAACAAGCAGTGCCCTGGAAATTCGTCGGATAAATTTTGATAGGTAATTTAATATGTTTAATGATGAAAACGGGCTCTGTGGGAATGGCAGTGGCAGCAACGCCTTCATCGTTCCACCACTCTCGCTCATCAGCGCATATACCCAGACCCTAGCTAGCTTCGTTTATACCATACGTATAGGTACCTATACCTATCATCTATGCATGTGTACGCGAAACGAGTTAAAAGCCGAACTAAATACTCTCCGCCATCTCATAAACGTATAAAATGAAATCCGATTGGAACACAATGAGACGGACTGGAGGGCTCCCTGAAGAAAAGCTTTAGCTTATATATACACTATATTCCAAAGGGGAAAATTCCATTATGGCGTTAAAGCTGTATATGTTATCTTGTCATTTTATTTTGGCCTTCTAATTTAATTAATCCGTCTTTATCATTATAAACGAACAGATTATATTTTCATTTAACAAGATTTCCTCTCTTAACGTAAACTTTTATCGTCTTATACTCTGCTCGCAAAGCGCGTAATTTAAATCCCACCGTACACAACAGTGAAAGTACGAGTATAATATAGGTATCTGGGTACGTAATGTACATGTAGGTACATTACATACCCATACGTAGTACGCGTATAGTACAAATGGTACAGGTACCCTCGACGAATCTATAATTCCAAATACGAATCCATTTTTAATGCCCCTATCAACCAGCCACCTACTTTTTTCCTTTTCATTTTCGCATTGTATATTTTCATATACCTACTATAGCCTTAGGAACGAATTTTACCTTATTTTTGTAGTAAGTAGGTACATGGCTCGACTTTAATATACTTCTTGGTAGTGTTTTTTCCCTTTCACGCATTCAACTGCAAGACCTTCGGGAATTGTCGGAAATGGATTTGCAAATGAAGTAGCCAAGATGGAATTTTCATAGGCGTCCATGTTGAAAACCCCTCTTTGAAATTTATAAAGCAGCAGAGGTTATGAATTTTCAAAAAAAAAAAATTAAAAATTAAAAAAAAAAGAAAAATGTCGATTTTTTCAGATGAAAATGTTGAAAATGAAATGTAAAAACAAACACAATTGTATTTTTAAAAAAAGAAAGTACATTTAGTTTTCTTTGGAGAAAATTAAGTTGAAAATTTGGTAACTCGATGAACAATTTTTTTTGATTTCTATAGTTCGTGATGAGAAATCGAAGGTAGAGTGTAGGTAGGCAGGTAGGTACCTTAATAATGGGCAGTTCCATCACCTGTTTTGGACAGCTCCAGAAATGTGTTTTATACAGTATGGCACAAAGGTCTTGTCCACCTCGAATAAGTTCTAATATTCGATACTGAAAAGATATATTGGGAGGGTTGAACCGGCGTTGTGTTTGTAGAGGTGAGGACATGAAGGATCATTCCAGGTTTACAACAGGTTGCCTTCTAACGAAGAACTCGGTTTTGGCCCCAAAAAAGGGGTTCGTTTTTTTTTTGGTAAAATAAACTCTGAACAATAACGCAATTAAAACGCGATAACTTTTTTTGAAACCAGTTCAGCGATTTGCAACCAGTTCTCAAAAATAACTTGAAAAATCGAAATTCGAAAAAACTTTTGAAACAAAAGTTGTAGAACTTAAAAAACTGGACATTTTTTGTCTCTTGTAATTTTTCAACCAGATCCATACTTGTCGAGATATTAACCGGTTTCAAAACGCAAATTTTCAATAAAAATCTAAAAATAAGGGATTTAAACCGCCAAAAACTGACCAATGTTTGTTGAAAACATAACAAGAACTATTGAACAAGAAAATGTTTTGAACAAAATTTTATTTTTTTCCTGAAATTTTTATTTTCAAGTTCAATTTTTTTTATGATTTCAACGTAAAAAAGATTAAAATTGTTTCAGAAGCAAACATTTTTAGGCTGAACAGTTGTTATTATGTTTTTAACAAACATTAGTCAGTTTTTCGCGGGTTGAACCCCTTATTTTTAGATTTTTATTGAAAATTTGCGTTTTGAAACCGGTTAATATCTCGACAAGTATGGGTCTGGTTGAAAAATTACAAGAGACAAAAAATGTTCAGCTTTTCAAGCTCTACAACTTTTGTTTCAAAAGTTTTTTTGAATTTTGATTTTTCAGGTTATTTTTGAGAACTGGTTGCACATCACTGAACTGGTTCCGAAAAAAGCCATCACGTTTTAATTGCGTCGTTGAGGAGAGTTTATTCCACCAAAGAAAACGAACTCCTTTTTTTGGGTCAAAACTGGTTTCTCCGTTAGCAGGCAACCTGTTGTAAACCTGAAATTTTTATCATTGATCCTTCTGGTCCTCACCTTTGCAAACACAACGCCGGTTCAACCATCCCAATATCTCTTTTCAGTACCGAGATATTAGAACTTACTCGAGGTGGACAAGACTTTTGTGCCATACTGCATTTCAATTTTTTAAGACAGTAATTTTATGTTGAAATTAAAATTTTTGAAAAAGTTAATTTTG
The DNA here is from genome assembly GCA_900065295.1 of Paracoccus marginatus. Classification (NCBI taxonomy): domain Eukaryota; kingdom Metazoa; phylum Arthropoda; class Insecta; order Hemiptera; family Pseudococcidae; genus Paracoccus; species Paracoccus marginatus. Next base: position 5,285 of record FIZT01034783.1, read on the forward strand.
AAAATTTTCTCAATTTTTTTTTGGAAAGTTTAAAGAATAAATTTTTTCAAAAAATTATTTTCAGCAATATTTTTTGAAAAATAATTTCAGAACTTGTATTGAAAAAGAAATCTGGAATATTGTGATTCAAAAATTTCATAAAAATTAAAAAAAAGGATTTCAGAATTTTATCTAAAAATATAAGTATTTTAAACCTTAAGATTTTGGCATGAAAAAATAACGGATTTTATATTATTGTCCACTGTCCAGGGAAGAAATGAGAGGGGGTAGGGGGAAAATTGTGAAAACCCCAAATTTTCAATTCGAGCACCAGCAATAAAGAGCTAAGGGTACGCACTGAAGAAGTAAGGTGATTCTTATAATCCATTTTTCGAATGTCTAGAAAAGCTGTCATAAGTAAATAATCTTCATTTTTCGTTGTATGTATGTACTGCGCCATGATTCAATCACCTGAAATAAATAAATAAATATTGCGTAAGTAAAGTGAGTAGGTACAATTATTATTAGTAGGTAGCTATGAAAATAAATAATTTTTTTGACTGAAATAAAAAAAAAATCGCGTCCTCAATTTGGTAGGAAAGTGGCAAAGTACCTACCTACCTAGATAACTTTTTTTTAGCCTAAAACCCATCACATTTGAGAAATTCGTGACATGTGAAAATGATTATGTTTTATTAACGTAGTTACTTTTGTTTCTTTTTTTTTTCTTCTTACGCAGTTATATTTTGAGAAATATTATTTAAAAATACGAAAATACAGGCTTACACAATTGTAAATATTATTTTAACATTGGAATTTCAAATTACGTCAAATAATAAAAGTAAGCTGCTGTCGTTCTGACATCTTCAGCGTGTTATATTCGGTTAATGGGACTTTCAAACAATAATATACAACGAACGTATATCAAATGTCAAGTATTTGCGCAATTTGAAAATTTATTCAGAGCAAAGCAGAAGGACGGTTCGACTTGAAGTTGTAATTTAAGTTAAAAGACAGGTGCCACGTTTCGCTGAGTCGGCCACAAAAGCGACAAATCGTTCACGAATGAATCACGTCGAAAAACCTATATCTATTGCCGTAGTATGTGGAGAAAATTTTCACAACTCGATTACCTAGAACTTTTGTTCAGAATTTTTCTTTTTCTTCAGTAAATAAAAATGTTGCAAAATGAAGTGTTGAAAAATATTTCAAAAATGTTCCGCGGGCATTGTACCTATATATAAAGTTAAACGAGGAAAATCTATCGCGATGAAAATGATTACCTAGCTTTGTTTTTATCGCAAGTAATTTAACAAGTGGTGAGAATTTTTTCCTTCGTTCTATCTAGGTACTTTTCTTGGCGGATGAGCTCACTTATTTGAAATAATTTCACGCGATTAACTATAACTACTCGAGTCAAATTTCATAATTATGTTTCGCGTTGAATTTTTTTTTTTTTTTTCTCTAAAAAATTAAACCACTCGATTTATTTCGAATTGAAGAAACAACTCAACGACCGAAGATGATAGTTGAAATTAAATTTTTATAATTGCGTTTGGTAATTTAAAGAAGAAAAATCAAACGTAAAATAAGCTATGTGATAGAAGAGAAGAAAGTAAAGAAGCAATGCAAGGTAGGTTAAAGTAAAAGAGTAATATAAGGTACGAGAAAGGAATCGTTATTTCCATGCGAATTTCCACATCAAGTTTGATATGGCGAACGAGATAGACAAGAGAAAGGAAAATAGGCTTAGCCGCATTTCTATTCCCTTTGGAACGTGACATAATGGCATCGGTGAGAATAGGGCGGGTGAAAGCGGGCGGGAGGTGTCCGGGTTCGCAAAGCGTAAAGGGTGAGTTTGTGCGAAAGTTTGAATTCTATCAGTAAACGAAGGGTGACTAACGTTAGCGGTATGGGGACGTAGAATCCAATGGACCAATAGGAATGCTTATTGATGATGCAAAAAGCTCTTCCATGTATGTTGTATGATGTATAACCTCTCCAACTCCTCCATTCCGCCTACAGTATCCACTTTATACCCTATACACGGCTAGCTCGCAGAATCTCTTTTGAAACCATGGTATTATTGATTTTCGTATCCAAGTCCGTTCGTTGGTCTCATTACCTCTTTTCCCGTATTCTGCGAAAGCTAAAACCCGAAGAAGCCGTACTCGCCCTTACCCGCTTTTACCTCTTTCTCGCTTTCTCGTTCGTGCTACGTCAACCTATCGTTACCATACCACCCTCTCTGCTCGGTTCCACCGTTTTCCTTTTTCTTTATACATTAGCATTCAACTATCGCTTTCTACAGCAACATTGCTTCGTCTTTTAATATATGCTCATATGCGATTCCGAAACGTGATCTGTACTTTTCTTTAATAAAATCAACGTACCGTCGTTAAGTGTACCGCTCGTATTCGTTAAAATTAATAACATCCTTTTGATAAAATAAATTAAAAGTTTCTTTTACTACGTTTATCTTTTCATTATGACTTTCCCTCCTCTTTTTTTATTTCTTTACCGCATTTGCCACCGTGTATTTGTATGTTATCCTTGCGTAGGTGGAACACCAAGAACATATTTTTATTTTGTATAGCCGCAAAAGTATTTTTTATTTATGCTTGTACGTGGATGCAAAATTTTATTTTTATGTTTTTATGGCTCTGTAAGTGTTACACAAAATATTGCCAGAAAGTTTTTATTCGCCCTAATTTCTATTTTCAAGTTGTGAATTTTAATTGCAATAATTTGTATTTATATTTCCTTGAAATAAAATAAAATACCTAATGTAATTGTACTTGCAGACTGTATCAAATTTTGTACGAGATGTTTGTAGTGCAAGTATTGGTTATTTTATCAATACTTATCTACCTAAGCAGCAATCTCGATTTACGTGTAGCAGGTATTGGTTTACACACTTACACTATGAAGGTGCATAAGTTACTTGAAGATCTATCTTCATGTTTGTGAGAACAAATGAAGAAGTATAAAATATTTAAAATGTTAACTAACTAAGCAACGAACTACCTGCAAGTATTTATTGTGTTAGTATTAGGTACAGTATGAAAATATTCCTTCGAGTGAGTTGATCTTATTGAAAAAGCAATAAGTACTTAAGAATGGTAATACTGAAAAATGAATCAATGGTCAATTTTTTTTTCGTCGAAATCACTTTTTTCGATAAAGAAACTAATTCATTGGAGAATAAGGTAGTTGAATTTAGTTTTAAAATTGACCGAAGCCGAAGAATCGTCTGGATGTAGTACTTTAAATAAATTAAAAAAAAAAAAAATCAAGACTGAAACTTTGGGAGGTTAGGAATATAATATGCCCAGGCCAATTTCATGAACGACAAGAAAGAACGACTAAATACATTTTTAGGAACCGATAGAGCGGAGAACGAGAATAAAATTCGTTCTTCTCATCTCCTACCCCCAGGGCTGCTGAACCAATACCGAACCGAAACCGGAAACCGCAAAAAACCGATTCAAAATTGGTACCGAAACCGGAACTGATACCGAAATTTCAGGAACCAAAACCAGTACCAAAATTTCAAAGCTCGTACCGATACAAGAACCGATACCGAAACAAATTCTGGTTTCGGTACCGGTTCCGCTAGTGGTCTTGTATTTTTTTTTTAGAAAAATTGCGAATTCGCTTTAAAAATGAGTTTTTGTGAACATTTATGTATAAATTACATGAAAATTTTTTAAAATCATACAAATTCAGTATTTTTCAAAAATCTGTAGAAAAACCATACGTAGTTTTGACTTTGAGTTTTCACGCTAGGTACCTAACTACACCTAAGTATCTAGTTTATCCACTTTTTGGTAGGTACGGTACCTACTTGAAAAAAATCAATTTGAAATAAAAAATCGTTAGTTCATTAGTTGGGATTAGGAAATGGGAAAATTTCAATTAATTATTAATTTTTAAAAATTCAAATTTTTTCTAAAATTCCATTTTTTTTTTGTAGAATTTTAAAATCAAATCAAATGTTTCTCAAAGAGAAAAAAAATTGAATTTTTTAAAAAACCAAAAAGTAATGATTGAAATTATTTTTCAATTTTTAAAAAATGAATTTTTGAAAAAAATTTTGCAGTTCATTTTTTCAACATTGATTTTTCAAAAAAATTCTAAAATTAAATTTTATTGCCTTTTTTTAATAGTTAAATCCCGAACCCAAAATGAAAACTGATACCAATACCAGTACCAAAACAAAAATCTCAAAACCGGAACCGATACCAGTACCGAAATTTCCAGAACCAAAACCGAACCAAAACCGGTACCAAAATCTCGAAGCACGTACCGATACCGGAACCAATACCGAAATCGTTTCGGTTCAGCAGCCCTGCCCCTGAAAAGTGAAATTTGTGGTCAGTTTTTCTTTTATTCTTCCAGTTTCTAACTTTCTATGCAATAATTGTGCTAAATTGACCGTAAGTTATTACGTCTTAGTTGATTCATCTCTCTTACAGTTCATTTTGTAAAATTTTACATATTACTGTAGGTACCTTCGAACGCAGTTGAATAATGTTCGCGTCAGTTCGCACTTCTCATTCCACTTGGTAAATCGTCTTCCTATTCTACAGCTTCAACTTCAATTAAAAGGTAAGAAATTGTACGAACGAGAACGATCTATAAGCTTCTGTGTAGATTGTTGAATGCGCTGCCGGTGGAAAGTGTAAACCGAAAACCGAGCACAAGAGTTTCCTAAGAGATTACTGTTAAATTGAAAGTTTAACTTTGGTACAAAAAATACCTCGTAATTAAACTTCCTTTCTTAAACGAGCTCCTGCTACACACAAATTTTAATTTCCTTTTGATGCTTTTCATAATGTGGTTATGTTGCTGCCCTGAAGCGATGCTGAATTCGCCATACATGTTATAACTTCACACAAGCCCATGGCAAATTCCATTTTAATTCATCTTCTAACGTGGTTCACTAATGAACGAAAAATTACCTCGTGGAATATTTTCGGTGTGGCATTTTTTTTTTTATTATTACGTTTAATTTGCGCTCGAGAAAGAATTTTTTCGCGTATTTCGTGCCGGAGTGTAATAAATTTTGGAAATTAGATTTCCATTTTGCTTTTGATATTGCTCATCTCATGGGGTGGTAAAGTTTAGGTAGAGCGTTTTACAAAAGATTTTGTTAGCCTGAAACTAGCTCGCTGAAGCGGCTGAATTTATATTTTCAAGTTGAACGATAAATTTTGTGCTATGTGTACAACTGTAGGTACATGTACAATTACATCGAAAATGAACATTTCTCCACTTGGTGACTGGTGTAGAATAGATACTCGATTAAAACTTCGTTTAGTGTAAGTACTATAGGTACTAATACCTATTAACGAAGCATCAAATTCGTAAGTAATTTTCACTATTTATCTTGAAATCGATTCATCCCATTTTTGTTGGAAAAAACGAAATACAAACAGAAACAATGGCGAAAAAGTTTCCAATACCAATACCTACATTGATAATCGTATTTCATTCGCCCTTAAAAAGGTGTCGGTAAAGTACCTGGCTCGATTACATGGACATTGTGGCAGCTGCGTTTGGTTCGGGTTATCTGATCGAAAACATAAAGAACGTTATATCGTAAAAGTGCTTTTGAAAATGTGTCGCAAGATTGTGATAGATAAATCGAGTACCTTTATATCTAGATAACCTATTTATCATTGAAAAGAGTGGATAAGCACTTTGTGGGATGTTGAATAGATTCTTTAGAGAAGATACATCGAATTATTCAGTCGTACATAAAACGATTACCTTTAACAAATATTCAGCCTTCGATTCTCTCTATGCCTTAAAATTTTCATCGAATAAACAATATCTTCGTTAGGATGAAATTATTGTGCAGTTTGATTGCTTTCTAATCAACATCGTCACCGTGTTCGCTGTAATACGTGGAAGTTAGAGTGGTTTCAATCGTTGGTAAATTATTGAACTTTTGGCATTTGGCTCGATTAGCATTTGTTACGCGGTTCCGACAAATTTCGTCTCGTTGAACTCGTACGTTGTACCTAAATTTTTTTATTTCATTTTTCAGGCCTTCATTTTTTTCTTCAGAGAAAAAAAATTCCTACAGTGAGTTCTGTGCTATTTTCAGGACCCATAAAACGTTCCAATGTGAGAAAAAATTCTTAGAAGAGAGTTTGAGGGTAATTTCAAATATTTTCCGATGGAAAATTTTCCTAAAGAATGATTTCTGTTACTCGGTTGTTGAAGAATCACATGTAGGTGATGATTCCAGCTACGTTCTTATTTTTTTCTCTATTGTTATTCCGTTCAGCTTTGTCATTTTGATATTTTACCTCGACAAAGAAGTAATATTTCGCTTTTCAACTTACACCCGCGGTATGTATTATTAGAAAACAGTACATACGACGAGTTGGAAATTTTCGTTTAAAATTATGAACACACGCAGGTTGTGTAAAAGGGGCGGAAAATTACTGGCGTACAATTCATTTGGCGTGCGAACGTTGCGGGTGAAATGGTACTCAGAGTATGTACGAGGGTTTTCAACGTGTATATAGGTATATACGATGTATACGTAAATGCAAAACAGTACTTGTCATTTTGGAAAATTGTCTGCGATTTAAAGACGAGCGCGAAAATAGCGAACGCTGCCGTTGATGTTGATGGCGGCGTACAGGGGCCGGAGCTGGCGATGCGAGCGCGTGTGCGTGTGTGCGAACGTGTTGGTGGCGTGGCGAAATGAAGAATTATAGAAAATTCGTCGGTTGGTGGAAAATCGGAAAAGAGGTTCATCTTTAGTGTTGCGTAACGGAGTAAAATTTCGCGATAAAGAAGGAATTTTGGTTTGGGGATGACATGTAGTGAAAAGAAAAAGGGCAGGGAAAAAGGCAACATACGGCGAAGCGGTAACATGGCTTTCTTCCTTTACAGTTTCTTCTTTACACTTAGTTGAGTGGAATTAAAACGCGTATCTACGACAAACTTTATCTAAAAAGCTCTTCGACTCGAAGATGTCCTCTCCCTTCGCCCAATGGGCTCGGCCTATATCGTGCCACGATGGCACTCGCAGCATCAGCATAGCATAGGCAACCAATTTCGGAACGTGTGACGACTTTAACTTCGTCGCTATGTAGCATTTTAAACGTCACGCCAAAATTGGTAAACCGATCTTTCCAGCTGGAGTTGCTAAAAAGTTTTACCCTGCTTCGGAGTATCTATACGTATAGAAGACGAAGGCGCGATGCGATGCTGTACTATACGCGAACGCAACTTTTTGTACTTACTCTCTTAAACTGATAACTTTGTTTCAATTAAAACTTTAAATTTCGAATTGGTTCCTCTGGATTTAGTTACGTTTCCAGCCACCGTTCGTCGTTCGTATAGAACTCGTTACTTTGTAAACTTCCATGCCCTTTTAAACTTATTATTACTTTCGTATAGTTTTTACACTGATGTAAAAATGAAAACCCTCGGATTTATGAGCATTAAAATGTTAAAGGCGAAGTGTGATGTGCTTTCGTGAAATTAATAAAGCAAACAGGATTAACGTTGAATTACCTTATTGTGTAAAAGCAAAAACGTGTGCGACTTAATGAAATTTATTTCGCGTCTCAATACGTATCTAATATTATACGCCTTTATATACGTATGTAATTATTATCCTATACGGTATACTGTACCTTATACGTCCCCCGAATACTCTATAAGTATAATTCTCTATGTAGGTAACTCGCTCATCTCTATACCTCTTACCAACTATTCCAGTCGCGTATACACGTAATTGACGCATGTAAAGGTATTTTTTCTACTGCATACGTAACGTACGTACCAGCCTCCTTTGAAATTCGCCTAACTACATAGGTAGGTACTCCTATATCATGCTCCGATCCGCCTTCGCAATTTCATCGAGAATATACAAGTTTCCGGTTCAGTTTGAACTTTGGATCGAAAAACGTCTGATTGACGCGGAAACGATACATCTTTGCGTCTTTCGCAAGCAACCATTTTATAGCGTTAAATTATTTCTAGTTTCAGGTTTCCTTCAGGCTGTGCGTCGTATCGTTTCCTATGACTGGTTCACCTGTCCTCGTAGTCTGCGACGTGCAACCCATTGATACAGTTCCTTTTATATTTTTTCAAGGTATGGGGAGGGTAGAGGGGTATAGTAGTTTTGGTCTTGGTGAGCTGCATTACCGGAGTAGCTTTTAGTACACGTACTGTGCCAATGTTAGTGGGTACTCTTGAGTGTACGAATCACTTCGATTGGGAATGATTTTAAACCGTGTGCGTATCTGGAATTTTGTGTCGATAGTCAAGTATTTCTTTAGTTGTCTGATTCAAATTCGAGTTGAAAGGGTACCCCCCCCCCCCCCCC
>FIZT01034785.1:0-19029 GCA_900065295.1 Paracoccus marginatus
CCCGCCCTACTTGAAAAATGGGGGTTTTTAGGCTCCAGCCCCCTATTGCGACGCGACAAAAATCGAAAATGTTCATTTTCGTGAATGCCCCACCCATACCAACAAAAAACCAACTGATTTTCTTATCCCCAAAAAAAGCACACCCATTGAACACTTTTTCGGGCTTGGATTGTAGACTAAATCAAGTGAAAAGCAAAAAAATTTCACGAATGAAGAATCGACGACGTCCACGTGAAAAAAAAAATTGTTCGTCATTTTTATACAAATAGGTACATATATTTTTTTCGTGAAGATCCGCTCATTCTACATCATCTCATTTCAATTACAATTCATGTAGTAACTAACCAACCAACCAATATTTTTAATTATTTATTCTTATCACAGACTTGAACGTTGCATTCGAACTTGGCTTTTCACCAACAATCAAGACAGATTCGACACATAAATTAAATTACTTTATTAAAGTCAAAGAAAAAATTGAATAGGTACAAAGAAAAAAGAGGTCACAAATTATCTAATCTAGGTATCCTATTCTACTCTTTTTTAGCAGATTTACCGCATCGTTTTTGATGCTTCGCCAAATACCTTCTCAATTTGAAAGAATTGCCACATTTACAGTTATAGGGTCTTTCCTCCGAATGAACGGATAAATGATCTCTGCACCGTTTCTTCGTGGGGAAATCTTTGCCGCAATGATCGCAGACGAATTCTTTCGCTCCGTGATTCATGATGGAATGTTCCTTCAAGCCCATCCACCAATTATACCTTTTGCCACAAATTTCGCAAACATACTTTCGCATATTTAACTCAGCGTACAAATGATTTTTCATACCTTGCTTGGTTGCAAACATCTTACCACACAACTCGCACTCGAAAGGTTTACGGCGCGGTTTACCTTCCTCCAAAGAGCTCTCTTCTAATTTCATAGATTTCGTATCATCGCACGATATTCTCTGATGATACTCCAGTAACTTCTCTAATTCGTCAGAGGTCGCCTTTACGGTGGCCGGTGAGTTGGCGTTGTCTTCGTTCGAATTATTCATATTATGCACAGTTTGCAGGTGCAGCTTTATTATCCATTTCTCGGTAAATTTCTTGTCGCAATAGTCGCATTGGTATTCTTCGAGATGATCTTTGTGCGCTTGCCTTTTGTGCGACTTGACCAGCCATTTGCGAGTATACTTTTTATCGCATATGTCGCACTTGTACTGCAGAAGATTCTTGCCTTTGTGCGAATTTCTCTGGTGTTCTTTGACTTTCCACTCTTCGGCGTACTTTTTGCCGCAGATTTCGCATTGGAATCCTTCGAATTTGCCGTCGCACATCATATGGAATCGCATATGCTTATTTAGGTACGCCTGTATGACGAACTTCTTGCCGCATATTTCGCATACGTAATCTTTCATGCCTATTTCGATCATTATGTGCTCCCTGAGGGACCACTTGATGCGAAATTGTTTACCGCACAGGTCGCAGATGTAAGGTTTATCTTCGGAATGCAAGTTCAAATGTCTAGACAGGGCGTTCTCGGTCACCATTTTACCGCACACCGGACACACGCTGCTCGCCTGCTCTTTCTTGGGCGCTGGTTCCGGCTCGGCCACCGAAATATCTTCTTCGATATCGTGTACCTTTTTCAGATGGTCTTGCAGCACCGACTTGACCAGAAACATATCGCCGCAGATTTCGCATTTGTATTCGACGCACACGTTCGTGCGATGGTGATTATAGCCGGACTTGGTTTTGAAACCTTTGCCGCACATGTTACATACCAACGAGACGACTTGCGAAGCGTGCGTTTTCTTGTGCACCTTCAATTCGAATCTAGTTTTGTAAACGAGCCCGCATATACCGCACGAGAACACCTTGGCTCGATGAATTTTCTGATGCGCGTGCAGAGAACGTTCGGAAGCGAACTGAGCGTTACAAATATCACACCGGTAAATCGTCTCCGGCTCTTCGACTATTTCGGCGGCGACGTTCATTTGTTGTTGCAGTAGATTGACGTCGGGTTTCTCGTCCACGTCCGGGTCCTCGAAATGGGTCTTGTAGTGTTTTTCGAAAATATGCGTCAAAGGTCGACAGATAAATTGGCATTTGTCGCACTGCATATACTTTATGCCCGTTTTATTATACTGCACGACGAATTTCTCGTATTCGTCGGGTAAAATTCTATTATTTTCTTTTGACTCACCGCCGTCGTTATCGTCAATCTGCATCACTTCTTCTTTGATAAAATTATCGACCAGTTTATCGACGCATTCATCGTCCACCTGCATACGCGCCGTCGATTCGTTACAACTAATGTATATCGTGTCTTGCGCAGTGTCGCCAGGCGTGCCTGTACTGTACGGCGATGGCTCTTGGCCGGAATTTAGTGGCGGAATGAGGTCTTCTTGACGGAGATGGGCCACTGATTCTGATCCATCGGCCTTATCGTCGAGAGTGCTTTGTTGCGGCGGTTGTTGTTGGTCGAGCACGACGTCAGTCACTTGATACCTACAAATAGCAGAATCGCCGTTACAATCTTGCGTATATTTCAGCGGTGAGTCAAAATGATTACAATTAGTGGTAATTTTACGAGCTATACGGATTCTAAAGCCATTTTACATTCGCATCATAAATGCGCTACAAGGATTTTCCAACCACAGAAAGGTCGATTTCGATATTACTCGGTGTAGAAGAAGATACATAATTTAGTCGCCTCTGAATACAATCAGACACCTCGAATTGCTCCCTCGCGTTTGGTCTCAATGCACAGAATTTCACACAAGCATACGTACTAGTATTAATCATTTTTCATAGAGTAAACAAATCATACTTGTATTGTATGTGTGACGGGTGGAGATCCATCGTCCAAATTAGGGTAACTGGATACAAAGCTCAGCAAATCGTAAACCTCATGTTCAAAGTTGAAGTGACTGACCAGCCCTAACGCAATTCTTTTTTTCAAATCAATCAAAATTTTTAAGACCGTTCAATTTTTTCTCAGCGGTATCTGATCGTGTTTTAATTTTGAATATGGATCACCACTCGTCACAGGATCAGTATAGAGAAGTTGAATCTACAACGTGATGTTGACAAACGAATAATATGTACGTGATTATAGGAAAAATTTTATTTCATCGTTGAAAATGTTTTTCAGCTTCTTACCTACGCAAATTATCGATAGTTTTACAGTGATTTTGTGGGAGAAAAATTTCTCATAAGATGAATTTATGTTAATTCGCTCGTTGTTCTGTTGGATATTGTAAAAAGTTCGGTACCAGCCGAACATGTTTGAATTTTTGATCACACGATTACATTAATACCTGCGATTTTTATCAAATCGCAGGTATTGAGACATCTTCTAATAACTACTACTTCGTACCCATTTCCATAATAATCCCGCAAAAACAAATAATACAAAACACACGAGTATAAAATATTCGACAGAATTATAATTATTCACAACTAATGATGAGAAAAATAAAAGGGGGGGTAAACAATTCAACCTACGTAGCATTTGTACGTAGGACGTAGGTATAGGTAAATATACGACATCGTACCCTATTCAATTTCTTTTTTTACCGTGACTTTACATTTTTTCTTATGTTTACTCAGATACCTATTGAGTTTAAATGATAATCCGCACACGCAGAGGAATGGTTTATCCTCCAAGTGTAGCGTCACGTGATCTCTGAATCGTTTCCTCGTTGGGAAATCTTTTCCGCAGTGAACGCAAGCGTACTCTTTCTCGCCATGATTCGTGATAATGTGCTCTTTCAAGTGCGAATAATAATTATAACTTTTATCGCAAAATTCGCACTCGTGCCTTCTCAAGTTGAGCTCGGCGTATAGATGATTTTTCATCGCCTGTTTGCGAGCAAATTTTTTATGACACAACCGACATTCGAAGGGTTTATCGGACGATACCGCCGTCGAGCCCTTGTCCGTTTCAGTCTCGTCTTGCAACCAATCGTCGTTTTGTGGCGCGACCGAAGATCGCGATCTCTTGACTGGCGGACGACAATCGTCGTCTTCGTCGTCGTGTACTTTATACACGTGATTGCGCAGTTGATCGTCGCAAGGGTATACTTTACCGCAAAGAAGGCATAACTTATCGCCGGACATGTGACTATCGAGGGCTTCGCTGCTTCTGAACTCTTTTTTACAAAATTCGCACTTGAACATGGTCGGAATGCTGGCCTTTTTGTGGCTCATCAGATGATTACTGAGGCTAGACTTGGAGTGGAATACTTTGCCACATTCCACGCATTCGTATTTACACTCTTGGACGCAGTTGGCGGCGACTTCGTGTTGTCTTAGCTGCAGCTTGTCGGGAAATTGCCTACCGCAGCCGGCGCATATATGGAGAACTTTTTTATCGAAATCGTGCTCTTCCGTTGAAGGCGGCTCGTCGAAACGATCGCATTTATTATCAACGATGTGATCGAAATTGTGCGCCGACGTTACGTGCTCTTTTAGAGCGAAATTCGACTGAAGTATTTCGCCACATAATTCGCAAGTGACTTCCTGAATGGCGTGCCTATGAGTACAGTCTTTCTGCAGATGATCGCTACGGCCGCACAATTCGCAGTACATTTTTTTGACGCCGCTTTTATGGGTACTCCTTTGATGAGACCTGATCATCCACTTCTCTTGGAATTTTTTACCGCAAACGTCGCATTGGTATTCTTTGAATTCTTCGCCGTTGTGTTCTTGCGCCTTGTGCCTGCGTACCATCCACCTTTCGGCAAACATATTGCCGCAGATGTCGCACTTACAGGACGAAAATCGACCACCTTTATGCACCGATCGCTGATGCACGCCTAAACGCCACTTCTCCGGAAACTTCTTGCCACACATTTCGCACCGAAAACCCTGGTATTCGCCGTTATTCAGCTGATGATACCGTACGTGCTTGTTCAGGTAACCTTGCTTGAGAAACTTCATGCCGCAGATGTCGCAAACGTAATTCTTCATACCCATCTCGATCATAATGTGGTCCTGAAGCGAATGCTTTCTTTTGAACGATTTGCCACACATGTCACACGTGAAAGGTTTATCTTCCGAATGCAATATCATATGCCGTGGCAATACAGCCTGCGTGACCACCTTATGGCAAATTGGACAAACGCTCATCACGGTTTCATTATCGTTGGCCGGAGTTGAAGGCATAGCTAAGACTAAACCCATCGCCTCGGCGTCATTCGTTAATGTAGCACTGCCGGGCGTTGTTTTCTTCGCGTCGTCGTGTACATTGCGCATATGATCCATTAGCACCGAATGCACCAAGAATTTTTCGTCGCAAATGTAACACTTATATTGAATACAGATTTTTTGCTGATGGTAAGCGAATCCTTTCTTGGTTTTGAAATACTTTTTACAAACTTCGCAATATATCAAAGTATTATTCAACGATTTACGTACGTGTCGTTTCCTATGCGTTTTCAACTGCGCAAGAGTGCGAAAATTATTGTTGCATACATTACAAGGGAATACTTTTTTATTATGGTTTTTCACGTGATTTATCATACTCTTCTTCTTGCAGTATACTTTGTGACAAAGCGCGCACTGGTATTTCTCGTCGGGCAGAGTTTTCATGGCCGCCAAATCGACGTCACCCTCGATGGCCGTCATTTTTTCGGATAGCTGATAAGATGCGTCAGTATGATCGAACTGATCACCACTGGTGACTGTAGTCGAATCGTCGTTGTAAGTCCATTGCTCATCGTCGTTCGATTCGAGCTTCACTTTGCAACAAAGTTCGCAAACGTATTGATCGCCGATTATTCGACCGTTAAAACCGATATTTGAACACACAGCACACCTAAGATCTAGATTGGCGCTACGGTCATTCTCCTCAGCAGTTTGTAACTCGGCGAGTAAGTCAGCGGTGGCCGGCGTCGGAGGCAACACATTATCATGTTCTGTGCTATCTGAATCGATGTTGTCGGCTTCGTCAATGCCTAAGGTGTCGTCGTCGTTGTTGTCGTCGTCGTCGTCGTCGTCGACATTACCGTCATCGTAATTGTTGCCGACGTCAATGACGACGCTATCGGTATTTTCTTTTCCATCGTTATACCTACAAATACCAACGGTAGATGTTATTTATAATTTGCGAATTTAGAAACGTATTCGTTTTAGTTTTCAATTTCGAGCGAATTATGTATTGTATTTTAGGCGCACTATAGCGTACATAGTAGGTATGCGCTGATTAAGGGTGGTATACGTAAAAAATGCGAGTAGCAGATTATTTGATTCATGAAGGAGCAAGGGCGGTGTTTTGTGATAACGTTGAATAGGCTTGATAATTAAATTGAGAGATTTTTTTTCCTTGAAAAATAAAATTTAATAAAAACGAGCCAAGAATAGTTACAAGATACTAATTTAGCTTGCTGATAATCTTTTCATTGAATTTTCATCACCTCCATCTTCAATTAAGTTAGGCATGAATTATTAATTCCAGGACTAAACCTAAATTAGATTTGGTCCCAATACGAGAAATCAAAATTTCCCATGTTATTTTTTCATTAAATATTTCACGTTACATAATAAGAAATATTCACATGACGTTGATCAATATTACATCATCCAACTGTTGAACAACATACCAAAATTCAATCGTTTCATTCTGAATGGGGAGCTTTTCTCTTCACTTTTCCTAATACACCATGGAAACTTTCGTTTTCACACACTGACGCAACTTTCGACGAGTTTATACAATAATTATCAATTTTCTAGCACATAAATACAGAAACCGTTGTAACAAACGATTCGAAGCAAAATATCGGGTTTTCAATAATCAACGAAGGGATATCGTCAACGAACTTTAAACAAAATTTCAAAATTCACGATATTTCGTTGAAAATGGCACAAAATATTATTCTAGTTAGGTACGTGTAAATGCTGAGCGGTTGTATTCAAATCAACTTTCATTAGGGAAATAAACACACCATCATATATTCAAGAAAATAATTTACATCGTACCCGAAGAAATGAAAATGATAAATTTTAGTCGAAAAGTGGTATCGTATCACGACCGTTCATTTGTAACACTGACAAAATATATCCATTGATACCAACATCGAAGTAATGACAAAGAAATTTCTGTACCTCAATCACGATTAAAATGAAACCGTCATTCTTAGATGATTCAGAATTGTAGCGAAGAGGTAAAATAACCAAAAAGAACGAAGTACTCATAAGAAGTATGGAAATAGTACACAGACAGGGAGGAGTAAAAAAAAGAATAACTTACTCTGTTAAATTCGTTGGTAATTGATTACTGCCACTCTGAGCATCGGCATCATCGGTAAAAGCGATATCTTCTACATTATCGTAACTTTGAAAATTACTAGAAGCGGGGAAAGAATGCGTAAACTTGACGTTTGAAATATCGAACTGACTGGCATCAACTTGATCGTTGAAAAAATCGTAATTTTCGTCCTCTACGCTGACTTCGATTACTTCAATATCGTTATTAATTACATCATTTGGTTTTTTCTACCCGTACAGAAAAAAAATACATTAGTATTTCATCGCAAAATACTAACAACAATCTGCTCATTACTTACATCAACTTCCTTCTTCAAGTTGAATTTCTCGACTACTTGAGAAAATTTTTCATTAACGCAGACACAATTGATATAAAACTGGTTCCATGATTCCACAGACGTCAAACAACTTTGACATATTTTCAGAGGCAGAACATCATCGCGACAGACCTAAAAAGCGAAATACAATTAATAACACGCTAAATCGGTGTTGCCGCTAACAGTAGTTTTCTTCAAAACGTGATAAAATTAGGCGGGACAACGCACGTACGCTTCTACTGCAATACCACTTGGATCAAGTAATAAAAATTTTGTTCTCGGAAAACAAAAATGCGCGCTTGATGTACAACATTGCAACAATTATCCAAATTAATAAAGATTTATATCTTACTTGAAATTCATCCTTGAAGTAGATGTTAATAACGTCGTCAAAATTCTGTTGATGGATGTCGTCAAAAATGAGGGCAGAAGGTTCTCTCAAGCATCCGCACAGTCTGCAAAGATATTCTAGTTTGCTTAAATCTTGTTCTTGTGACAGAATTGAATCCACAGAAGTCATTTTGCACAAGATAAACGTCCGTTAGAAATGTTAATAGTTTCAAAATAACACTACATGTTTGCGCGCTGTTGATAAACAAAAATCTTTGATTAAATAGAAGTACTAATTTAATTATTTTATGGTACAGAAAGGATATCTACCTGCAGATCAACTTTTCAAACATAGATCACTCGGTAATAACGAAATAAGATTCGTTCAACGAGTGCGAAAGAATATCATTTACATACCCGTCAAATTGAATTTTGAAACAATGAAACGGGGCACACACGAAATGGGGATGCGGTTATATCATGACAACAGTTGTTAAATTAGGAAACTGAATTTCCGCAAAGCGATGTATGTAAGTAAGAAAATAGTCGTCAGAAAATCTTTTACAAAAAAAATATAAACAAAATGAAAATTTAAAAATTTTTTCTATCAAAATCCAAATGGCGACGTTTACCAAAGATGCCTTGCTTTGTACTTCGTTCGCTCGTTGCAACGACGTCTCAACGAGGCAACCACAGTCAACAGTCATGTGACGTTATTTCTTCTTTCTGATTCGTCAGTTTGTGTTTGTTGAAGTTAGTCACTTCAACCAATGGAAAAACACTATTTTATTTCATTGCCTAGCCTTAACCTAGCCTATTCATTTTGTAGATCTAAGATCGCATTTTTTTATTTTTATTAGTTGCTACTTTAGTATCTTTCCGGTTTCTCAGCAAAATTTTTAAAATCAAATATTCAAATCTCTTCGATCTCCAGCTTACACAACTAAAAAAAAATACTACTTGGAAACAAAACTTCTTTAATTTATCATTATCATAAAACAAAGTCATAAAATTCAATAATTATTTCCCCTGAGGGCCACACAAAAAATAAATGCTATAAAAATAAATATCAAATAACATAGGTACTAGAAATTGTACTTTTTCTTGAAAATAAAGTCCAAACCAAACCGCAACAGTAAATATTGTTTGATTCAAAAAAACCTCAAAGTGGAAAAAAATTAACTCGTGAAAATCAAGTCGCCCTACTTGCTTTAAAAAAAAAACTTAAAAGTGAAATGTGGAATAAACGAAAAACAAAGTGAAAATCTTAACATTTAACAAATAGGAACGCCGTTAATACTATAAGATGCATTACTCATGCTACAAATCGTAAATAACTACCTAATGCCCTTCCTAATAATCTTGCTCTACCTATCACCTATGCTCAAAGTTTAATTATTAGTCATTAACGTTTAAAATAGAGTAAGTAAGCAGTTTAAAACGTAAAAAAGTTTGAAAATGTACACTTTTGAAAGAGGACAGTTTGGTAAAAAAAATTTTACCCATAATAAAATATTGTACAAAACAAATAATCATACTTTGAACACATGAAAACCTCAATACAAATTATTCAACAGCTTATTTGAGTATACCTACATTACTTATCAATTATCATCAAGATTTTTTTTTCATTTTCGGGGTGAGTTAGGAATTTTGTAGTACTTAATTGTTTTGGAGCCGCGGTGTTTTCGAAAAATATGCCGGTTCAAGTCTCTGTTACAATGAAACTGTACAGAGCAGTGCGAACATGAAAACAAGTATGATCTAATAAAAAAAAATAATAAATTGCCCTAAAGTAACTCGTTGTTAACATAAACACGATATTATGTAATACAGATAAATAAAAGTTTATGAGGGTAGGTATACCCAATATCACAGCAGTTCCTATTCTTTGAGTTCAACTGAATAGTTTATAAAGAGAATAAAATGATTATCAGGGATTGCAAAAAAATAATAAAAACCATGCATTACAAGCAAAATGTTAAATTTATTACTCGTACGTTTTAGATTTGATTTTGCGTTGAGAACATTTTTTCGATGGCGGTGCATATTGTTCAAAATTGGAACTTCTTTTTTTGCTTGGACGAACAACTTCACCGGTAGACGTTCTTTTGCTAGAAAAAATTCAAAATTAGGTCAAATTTTGAGTACTTGGCGAGTTCAATTACCAACTAAAAGTTTGCGTACGAACTTTTTTTCATCTTCACGAGAATATTTCATTTCTTGGTACAATTCTTCTTCTGTCACTTGATCGATTCGAGGTATGTACACAAGAGGAAACTTCAGTTCATTTGAACTGAACCAACGCTCAGGAATTGCCACTGATTCTTCACTCGAACTTGGTAATGCGTTGGAATCGTCTCCGCTGTCCAAGATAGAGATGTTTTCAAAGTTTGAACATCCACTACTAGCTGACGTTTTGCTAGATGATTCACTCAAATTGGAAAAATGCCGCGACATCAATTCCTCGGGACTTAATTCCTTACCGCCGGCAGGTTCTTTATTTTCTTTCGAAACAGTATCTTTTATAATGGGGTCCGATTGGGGGTTACTCTTGTCGCATTCGTTATTACCTATTTATAATACCAAAATGTCATCAGTCATTATTTTAATGGAAAATGTATGAATCTCAGTCCAAAATTAGTGGCTGTTTTAGTAGATTACAAAATTGTTGTTAAAGCTGATAGTAAATTCGAATGTTTTTCAAGTGTTTTTTAAATAACGGATAAAAAAAATGCACAAAATAAATAAGTAACGCTGAGTAGGTACATGTTTTCTTCTTACTTTTGTCCCAACCAATAAAACAATTCGAATCCGAGACTGATCCGCATTCGCTATTACCTCTTAAAGATGGTTCAAATTGACATCCACGATCTTTGGCTCGAGATAACAAAACAGAAGCGCGACTAGCTCTATTTCCTATAAGAAAATAATTTATTAGTTTCAAAAAAAATCATTTTATACGTCAGAAATAGGTACACAATTGATAATAGACAATACTGAATACCTGATAGCGGCAAACTGCTTGAAATATTTTCTCGGCCTTTAGATGCAGGAGAAAACATCGGAGAATTGATAGACGAAATACTCCTACGTTTGGATTTTTTCAATGGCGGAGTAACAATATTCTGATTAATTTGCGAATTGACAATTGCGAGAGCAGAGTCACGATTTTGTTCTTTATCACCTACTTAAAAAAACATTATCAGTTTGAAGGTAACGTACCACTTAGTAAGCACTACGAAGGATTTCGTAGGAATAAGATGAATTGAAAATGTTGAAATCGTTACCGACGTCAGATTCGTTATTTGATGTAGGACTGCAAGGTGTAGCAGGAGCTGCTGCTGGTTTACTTTGCGAACCGATGATTGGATCAGTGGAAGAACAATTTTTTTTTTCTAAAGAAGTACCTAAATAAGTTTTAGAAATAATCAATTGAGTATATCAAACAAATGTAAAAATTTTTATTTATATCAAGATTCAAGTTAATCACCTTCTGATAAGACAGAGTCAGCTGTCGATTGGCTTTTCGGCGACCCAGAAATTGAGGAAACGGGATCACATTCTGAATAATTACGATCGTCCGTCCTTGCTGAGAGTACAGCGATAGCTTGATTTGGTCTGTCTTGACGGAGACTGGCATTTAAAGCAGGCGAGGAGCTATTGTCCACTTCATTACCTATTTATAGTCCATTCATATTTACATTGCGCTGGTAATTTTATGAACTACAGTATAGAAAGAAAAGATTAAAATGATTACTTTTTGGCGAGGAGGTTATAGCGATGGGTTGTTTTTCCAACATAGGTGAAATAGGGCCACTTCGAATCACGCAAGTATCCAACATCGTTGAAACAGAACTACTTCGAATACCGTAAGCATCGTTTCTTGGAGAAGTTATATTTTTGGTCGTTTGATTAGGTTCTTTTGCAGTAGGAACGCGATCGCTTACTTCGTTACCTGCCCAAAAAAATACCATTTATAGATCGTTTCACGCTGTACCATAATGATCAACACAAGGTGAAAAATCAGAATGAAAATGATTACTGTTTGGTGAGACAGGTTTATTTTTCAATTGCGTCTCCGTTGTGGTAAGAATGGAATGAACTGGACTTCGGTTGTCATGTTTAGGAGGACTTGATGAAACTACAGCAACTGTTTGATTAATTTTACTTAAGCTTTGATTGTTAGTTTTAGGAGAAACTAATGAAACTACAGCGATTGCTTGATTGATTTTACTTGGTGAGTTCGCAACAGAAACTGGCGAAGAGGGGCTGTTTACTTCTTTTCCTGTCGAAAACCAATTACCTATCTAAATATTTGTTTCGCTGCACGCATGAAAAAAAAACCTACATCGGTAATCAAAATGCATACCCTTCGTAGGTGAATACGTGATCTTAGATTTTTTTTCTGATGTAGAAATCGAAGGACTGGGGCTGCGATCGAAGTTCCAAACATCTCTTCTAGGAGAAACTGCACCGATTGCTCGATTGTTTTGAGTTCTAACAGCTGAAGCTGGAGTGAAACGATTGCCTTCTGTCCCTGTTGAAGAATAAATACCCACATTAATCTCAAATCTTTTTTTTTCCTGATGATTACGTTGAGTTTGTAAATATAACTATGGAAATAGAAATTTAAATAATTGGATTTTTAGTATCATACCAGCAGAAGTTGCGGCTTTAGACCTCTGATTAGGTGAAGAAGTAGCAGGGGATGTGATGCGAGGAGATACTGAAAGATTATCTTTTTTCGGCGAAGAAGGTCGACCACAAACTTCGTCACGTTCGTGAGTATTATTTCGAACTTTTTTTCCTGATTGTTCGACCAAAATCGCTTTCTGTACTCTCACTTTTTCGTCACTTTGGGGGTATTTTGCAATACATGATAAATCATCTTCGTCATCACTGCTCAAGATAACTTCGTCGATGGATTTAGTTGGGGAATGAATCAAAGGTTTACAAGCCGATCCATTAACTACTTCCTTCACTTTACTCAGATCTTCAATTGCCGCTCTTTTTTCCTTCTTTAGTTTCTTGATGATATCTGAGGATAGCTTTAATTTTATTTTAATATCGTTGATTGTGGCTTGACTTTCGTTATACTTTTCAGTTAACGCAACGTTCGCATTTTTTACTTCGCTCAAAGAATTTTTCAAAGTAGCATTTTCGTTGGCAACTTCGCTGAAGGACAGTTCTGAAGTTGTGCACTCTTTTTCCAATTTGTTAATTTTATCATTCGCAGCGTTCAGAGATGCTTTCAATTTTTTACACTCTTCGTTTGACAGACGATTTTCATTTCTCGTCGATTCTAGAGCAGCTGTCAAGGAAATCTTGTCCTTTTCTACCGTTTCTAAAGCTGCTTTCAACTTGTTACACTCTTCACTTGACAAACGGTTTTCATTTCTCGTCGATTCTAGAGCTTCTTTCAAGACAGTGTTTTCGTTTTTCGCCGCTTCTAAAGAAGTTTTTAATGTCTTGCATTCTTCATTACATGTCTGATATTTTACGCCAGCTTCCTCCAATAATGTCTCAAGATTTTTAACGAAATCGTTCAGTACTCCTGTCGCAGATCTAATCACAACAAACAAACAAACGTGGACATAAAAGTAGACGCACGGAGAATACGCCTCATCATTAAATGATATTTTAGAAAAATGAACTATGAAGAATGAAGAAATTAAATTGAAGAAAAATAATAGTCTTAATTTTAAGGGGAAGGAAAACACTAGAAAACACAATAAGTATCTAGATATAAACAAGGTAAAAACCATCAAAACAACAGACGTACATGACGCGATTAAAAAGACGCGCAGTATGGAAAACAATAAACACAACTTACTTGAAGCATTCCGTGTCCATTTCAACCGCAAGAAAAATTCAGCAATAAGCTAATCCAAAACATTAATCAGAAATTAAGTAAATGATTCTCGAACATTTCATTTCAATTCAAATTTTCAAACACACTTTCATGTTTCATGACGTCGTACGTTGGTTGTGCACATCTTCGAACTTCGAAGTACGAGGAGTCGAGGGTCGAGGGTCAAATCACAAAATATTCTTATGTAGTATGCAGCAACGGCGCGCGTTACAACGCGCATGCGTGTTGACATGGTGCAGCTAAGGAAATGAGCTAAAACGCTAAATAAAAGTGCTAAAACAGCTAATAAAACCAAAAGATTTTTGCTTTAATTTTGGCTCATTAAATCAATCAAAATTCAATAATTCAAACTGAAAAGTAACAATTTTGTAGATACATAAGTATTTTCTTCTGAAAAATAAGTTTAAAAACAAACAAATTTATAATTATAGGTAAATCTTATTTTTCCTGAGTAACAAAAAGCTTTCAAATTAAGTATATAATTATAATAATTATAACTTATAAGTATAGAAACACTACAAAATCATAATATCACAAATAATTAATTTTTTTCAATTATTGACCTTAACACTTACTGAACGAGGTTAGCACCATATTCAAAAATAAAAACTAATAAAAATAATTTGGCAACGACTCTGAACTGAGATCGTAGTAATTCTACATGTAATGATAAAAAATTAATAATTAGTTTAAATAACAATATAAACTTGAGATAAAAAAAAATCACTTTTTCAAAAGACTGCACCGTTCCCAGTGCACTTCCAGGCATCTTTTAGTTTTGAAAAAACCACCACATTTGTCGCAGAAGAACGATTTGATTTCTTCGTGAGTTTTTTCGTGTTTTTTAAGATCTCCTTCGTAGGCAAACTCTTTATCACACGCGTTACACTTGAATTCTCTCGAACGATGATGCTTTTTAATGTGAGCGGTTAAATGGGAGCTGGAATTGTATCTTTTTCCACACTTTGAACAAACGAATTTACGAAGGTTCGTTTCAGTCAACATATGAGACTGGAAAGAAGCTTTTAAAGCGTACGATTTACCACACAACGGACATACATACGGTTTTGAACTGGAATGCAGTCTGAAGTGTTGTCGCAAGTAGCCAATTTTTCGAAAAGTGCGACCACATAGCTTACAACCGAATGAATTATTACCGTTATTGGTAAAGGAGAAGTCTTCGCAGTGGTTTCCATCGAGTATAGATTTGTTACATAAATTCAAATGTTCTTTCAGCATTACCGTAGTTCTGAAACGTTGATCGCATATGAAACATTTGTAAGGCGATAAGTTGAATTCTTCAACAATATGAATTCTAAGCATACGTTTAGATTTGAATTTTTTCTCACATTTGGCGCATTCGTACTTCATCCATAGAGCTTCTTTGGAAAGTTGGTTTTGTTTCTGTGGAACTGATTCATTTTTGGCTGCAGAAGGGATATTGGCTGGGCAATTCTCTTTCTGTCTATCAACTTCGCAGAGCAACATATGATGTTGCAGAGAAGCTTTATTTCTGAAGTTTTTATTACACGAGACGCACGTGTACTTCGAGCATAAATTCTTATCTTTGTGTTTCTGCAAGTATAACTTATCGACGAATCTGTTTCCGCAAATATCGCACATGAAGGGTTTAATTTTAAGGTGACGTTTTTCGTGTTCTCGTGCTTTATGCTCGTACGTGAACGCCTTCTGGCATACATTACACTGGTATTTTTTTTCGCTGTGGACTCGTTTTAAATGTCTTTTAGCTGCGCGCAGGTGCACGTACGTTTTTTTACAAACAGAGCAGCGAAACTTATCATCATTAAACTCAATCATTACCGTATTACTCTGCAACGTTTGGTCACCATGTTCTGCGTAGTGTTTTATGAATACATTACGAGAAATACAAGACATTTGACAACGATCGCAACGGTACGATGTAACTCCGTTCTTCTCGATAGCGAATTTTCTCAATGGATCGTCATTCTCGTTGCGAAAATTTTGGCATAAATTTGCCTTTGGGTGTTCGGTTTTGTAATGGTGAGCAAATACGTCAGGAAAAGCCTCGCAAGAGAAATCACACAAGTCACAAAGGAAGTAACTCTGCTTGTTCTCGTCCACTACCAAGTAGTCTCGGAAAATTGCAGACATCGTCGCTGTCGCACTTTTATTCATTTTTGAATAACATGCATAGCATGTACCGCGATTATTCTCACTTCGTATCTTGCTTTTCAGAAATACCGAGCCGCATTTTACGCATTTTGTAGCACCACTGGGTCCTTCATCGGTTGATAACGGCGGCGGCGGCGCTTTTTCACGAGCAGTTACGGTCTTTTCAACGTTTCTCGTTGCATTCACGTCGACAAATACGGAGCGTCCGGTTTCGCACCTGAAAAATAAAATTACTTGTAATAAACAAAATTACTTGTGCAAGGACTACGTCATGACAGTAGGCAGCTAAAGAGACGCTACTTTCTTTTCTGAATGAAATAATTAATATAATCACGTAATTTTTAAAAATTACACAGCTTATTAATCCAGAGGGCAGACAAATAGGAAATTTTTTTTTCCTTACAGCCAAATTGAATTAAACTTCGATAAACTACAGAATACATTTTTCATAAAATAATTTATTCAGTCATTTTTACATATTTTCTTATTCTTCAGATAATTATGCATTTTGCCGATTCTGTTTAATATTACCATGACAGAGCACCATGTGTTGCCTGAGTGACTGTTTCGTTTTTAAACGTTTACCACACACTGAACACTGGAATGCCTTCACATCGGAATGCGAATACATATGCTTCTTCAGTTGCGCACTACATGTGAACTTTTTCTCGCATAATTGACAAACGCTCAAGTTCTTGCCGGTGTGTTGCCTCATATGATTGAATAGTCTATTTCTAAAGGTGAATGTTTTATCGCAATATTCGCAGGCGAAGGATTTCTCGCCTCTATGAACCTGCTTATGCGAATCCAAAGATTGTGCTTGTTTAAACTGCTTACCACATACTTCGCAAATATAACTACATTCATCCTTGTGCAAATTCATGTGTTGTTGCATGTGTTTTTTTTCACCGAATGGCCTTCCACAAACGGTACATTGGAAATTTCTAACGTCCAAATGAACGGTGGAAATATGCCTTCGGAGTAAACTTTTTTGAGAGAATGATTTTTCGCAATAAGCGCAAGTGGGATTACTATTGATGTGGCGTTTCCCATGACGCATGAATTGATGTAGTCCACGACACTTATATTGACACTCTTCGCATTGGAAGTAACGAAGTTCACCATCGTATACAATACGTTTCGATAAAAACTGCAAATATTCTTCACTGATGGTAATTTTTGTGCGGGCGTCTTCGTCTAGCAATTTAGAGTGAACGGTTTTAATGTGGTGTTTCAAAGCTCTCTTGTTCAACAAAACCATCGAACAAATATTACATCGTCTCACGTTTTGATAAATTACACCATGTTTACGCATCTTGTGTAGTTTAAGTTTACTTCTCAGACCAAAACTTATCTCACAATATTCACAACTGAGCAAATTATCGTTACCGTCCAGTTCTATGGTACTTTTAGTCTGCTGATAGTTGGTTCTAGCAACTTTAAATTCTGCGTCTAACGGAGTGCGTATATTATGTGCGCTCAATCGATGATAATTACGATGAGTATTTTGAACAAATACTTCAACGCACATGTCACACTCATACATCTCACTTCGGCCAATACTTGATTCATGTTCGACACGAATATGTTGGATAAGTTCTTCTTTGGTAGCGTGTGCTTTAAAACACGTGGAGCAGTGATGTTGAGACGTTGTATCATTCAATATGAACCCTTTCAACAAAGGAAAATCTTGTACTTGAGAAAATAGTACTACCTCATCGTGTACTTTATTCACAGTCTCAGGCTTACTCTTCGAACTGTCACTCAATTCAGCGACGTCGACGAGAAATTCATCGGCTCCTCCCAAAGTGCATTGGTTTGATAAGAGATTTTGCGAAGGTGGAAAATTTGTGTACTCTACAACGTGAGTTGTGATCTTCGTGGGTAAGGTTTTCGATACGATATCTTTACTGCATAAAAAATTAGATTCTGCATCTTCGGCCGAACGAATCTCGTCGACGATCAGCGTCCTGGAAAACACATAAGTGTTGTCCTTTAGCTACACCGAAAAGCACACTTTACATTAGGAATTCGGTACAGCAGAGGTAGGTATCAATGTACTCAACCGTCATCGAGAGCGAAAACCTGAACGTTTCCCTAAGCTTTCATTAGAAATGAAACCATCATAATTATCTCTCGGCAATTAATAACTAACTCGTTTTGTATTATTAAGGAAACAATTTATGTTGGTATCAGTGAGGTAAATTTTTTTCATCAATTGGTGTGGTTCACAGTAGGAAAAAACACTAACTAATTGAAATTTTCTATCACAAATTTTTCAGCACCAAGGTTATGACAAATGAATAAACTTTGAATTTTTTACTTACTGGATATTACTTTCACGTAATTTTTCAATAACGTTCTCATTAGTTTTCTGATCTTCACTTCTCCTGATGTTGGGGGTTAAACATTCGACACCTACTTCGACTACTTCGACATCGTTTTTACTCTCTGTTGAATCGCACTGTAATATGAAAGTGTTAATTTTGTATCGACAATGTAGCGTTACCAAATGTAACACCTTACCTCCGATTCCAAATCGACTACTTTAACATTCAATTTATTGACGACAGATAATAAAGCGTTGTTCACACGTAAACATGTATTATGGAAACTATGCCACGAAAGAACTATTTTCATACAATCGCTACACACTTTCAGCGGTAAATCATCAGTTTTTGAAACCTGTAATGTGAAGAGCAGAGAAACTATTACAAATTGAATGATTTCTACAACAAATTTATCAAACAATTGATCTTACTTGAATACCCTTAAAATGAAAGTTGATTATTTCTTGGTAATTTATAAGATGCGACTTGTCGAAGATTGAAATCGCAGGTTGTTTCAATTTTCCGCAAAATCTGCATAGTTGGGAAACATTCTTTACGTCGTGCACTCCACTCAAAATACTATTCACAGAGACCATTTTATAAAAATTTGAATAGTAAGAATTGTTCGCAAACCAATAACTCGCATTAACAACGTCATAAAATGCTCATTCGACTGCTTTGCAACTGTAAAATTTTAAATTTGTGAATTCGGGCCGTGCACCGAAAGAGTCCCACTCTAGCGGAAAAAGTGAAACGGTCAAAC
>FIZT01034875.1:0-27329 GCA_900065295.1 Paracoccus marginatus
AGATAGAATTTTTAGCTTGAAAATCACGTTTTTTGGGGCCCCAGCCCCAAGGGGGTGGGATAAAAATTCGCTCTTGCGCTCTAAAATCATTTTTTACCAAGACAAGTCGAATGGCATAAAAATTTTGCCGAAGTGCCACCGGAGGCTAATTGACCCCCTTACCACACCAGAGCCTTTTGAAAAATTAATCAAATTTGAAAAAATTGAAGACTTGAAAAATCGAACAATTTTGAAAAAGTTGAAAAATTCTAGCAAATTAACAAGTGACAACTGCTGACGAATAGTGAAAAATCCAAAAATTTGAAGAATCACAAAATTCTGAGAAATTGGCTAATCATAAAAAATTGGTGAATTTTGAAAAATTGACAAATTCTGAGAAATTGACAAATTTTGAAAAATTGAGGAATCCTGAGAAATTTACAAATTCTGAGGAATTGAGTAATTTTGAAAAATTGACAAATTCTGAAAAATTGAGGAATTCTGAGAAATTGAAAAATTCTGAAAAATTTAGGAATTTTGAGAAATTGACAAATCCTGAAAAATTGACGAATTTTGAAAAATTGATGAATTTTGAGAATTGACGAATTTTGAAAAATTGATAAATTCTGAGAAACGGATGAATTCTGAGAAATTGAGTAATTTTGAAAAATTGATGAATTCTGAGAAATGATGAATTATGAAAAATTGACAGATTATGAGAAATTGACGAATTATGAAAGATTGACAAATTGAAAAATTGAAGAATTCTGAGAAATTGAGGAATTTTGAGAAATTGACAAATTCTGAGGAGTTGAGTAATTTTGAAAAATTGACAAATTCTGAAAAATTGAGTAATTTTGAAAAATTGACAAATTATGAGAAATTGATGAATTATGAAAAATTGAAGAATTGTGAGAAATTGACGAATTTTGAAAAATTGATAATTTTTGAGAAATTGACGAATTTAGAAAACTGACAAATTCTGATAAATTGATGAATGTTGAAAAATTGGCAAATTCTGAAAAATTGACGAATTTTGAGAAATTGATAAATTTTGAAAAATTGACGAATTTTGAAAAACTGACAAATTCTGAGAAACTGACGAATTTTGAAAAATTGATAAATTCTGAAAAATTGATGAATTTTGAGAAATTGAGTAATTTTGAAAAATTGAAGTATTCTGAGAAATCGACGAATTTTGAAAAATTGATAATTTTTGAGAAATTGACGAATTTAGAAAACTGACAAATTCTGATAAATTGATGAATGTTGAAAAATTGGCAAATTCTGAAAAATTGACGAATTTTGAGAAATTGATAAATTTTGAAAAATTGACGAATTTTGAAAAACTGACAAATTCTGAGAAACTGACGAATTTTGAAACATTGACAAATTTTGAAAAATTGACGAATTCTCAAAAATCGGTCAATTTTTTAAAATAAAAAAGTCAAAAAAATTCATAATTTTTGGCGAGTTTGCAAATTTTAAAAAACTAGATGAATTCTAAAAAATTGAAAAAAATTAAATACTTAATTCAAAAATTGAAGAAATTTATAAATTGAGTAAATTTTCCGATAGTTAAGTTTGAAAACTAAAATTATTTGGAAAAAATGCTCCACTAAGTAGAAATTATTCATAGTCAGATTTTCAGAAACTGCGAATTCTTCAGAAAAATTTCAAAATGGAAATTCGCAAAATTTTTTTGAATCACGTAAAAAAAATTGATCAATTTCCGCAATAATTTCCAAATTTTAAGAAAAAATTCAACAAAGCGCTGGATCTTCATGTCCATTTTCAAATTTCGCTTCGAATCGAATTTACTCCTTCATAGCATTGATCCCGATACTTTAACCGGTACATTTTTTCAAAAAAATAAAAACCGCCACGTATGTTATTCGATCGAGCTAAAAAGTCGACCAATTGCGGAATGAGAATCGTGTCCAGAATTTATAATACGCGACATAACGATAAATACGGGCCAATTTACGGTTTGAAAAAAAACATCCCCTATGCAGGTCTCGCAAAAGCTCGAAGATGCACCAGTCACCCGCCCCAGCACGAACGACAGTACCGGTACGGAACAGGACGATACGTACAGAGTAAGAATCCGAGAATAAAATCAATTCCATATACGAACCTATATAACGTGTAAGTATACGTCCTCGCCGTAAGAACAGACAATTCGCTAATTTGCAGCAGGAAACGTCAAAACATAAGTTTTCCATTAAACGAGAGCATTTCACTCGGCGGTGGGCTAATGATAAATGCCACTACGTAATTTGATCGTCGACGAGAAAATTTACATGTAAAACGATACGATACGATGCGAGCGACGCGATATCTCACGCTGCGTGACTCTTCTCTAGTTCCATTCTCTAACCCCTGCTCTACACCTCCACCTCTGCATCGGTATCCTACATATTATACGTCTCGTACCGTCGTACGTATACGTTCGTAGTAGCATAGTACGACGACTATTGTTTCTCGTGTCTTCGAAAACGCCGTACATCGTAATTCGCCGTACGTTGGACTTTGGCCAATGTACCAAAAGTTGGTCGATTTGATTGAAATTTATACGCGATGGATTTTTTGCACTCGTCCAAAATTTAGCGCTTTAACTCGCATCCACTTCGACATATTTTGTTCGAAATTCGCTCGAGATGAATTTACGCTTTGCCAAACATTCGCTCGTCGGACGTTTTTCAGAATCAGGTCTGCGCGATTTCGAATAAGTATCGTATACTTTAGCAGGCCGCTGCACCAGGGTCTCTTTTACGAAATTATTTTATCAATCGTCGAGCCTGCCTAATAATATTACAGCTGCAGATTAAATCCGCTGAACTGGAAAAGATTACTTCATCGTAATACCGCCGCATACTACTACCTACTACTGGTATAAACTCTTCATTTATATCGCGAATATACTATATAGGCCCGAATATACGTACTAAAACTATAGGTACAAAAAAATGAATCGATTTTTTAATATTAATTTGCTACTCTTTGCAATTGTTCAAGTTCGGTCAAGGCTCAAAAATAGTAAAATACGACGCGAGAATAAATTAGAAAATAATAATTTAGCCATTCGTAATGTTTTGAAACCTATTAATCGGATGGCTCGTATTTTTTGAAAGATTAATCGAACCCAGGGTTGCCAGTTGGCATTAATACGCCGGGTATTTACACCATTTTTGAGGTCTTTGAAGGAAAAAAAGTATTTTAGGAACCCATGAAAAAATTTTAAACTTCAATGTGACCGAATAGGCCGTATTTTAGTTCCACACTTCAAATACCAGTCCAAAGATTGTCAGAAAAAATTCAAAAATGAAGCCCTCTTTGAGTATTTACCATTTTGAGAACCCCTGGAAAAAATTTGCCAATTTTTTTCTCGACACTGACAGTTAAACTGGCATTAATTATGGCTAGATTGTTCTTTTCATGAAAAATAACTTTCTAGGAAAAAGAAGTGAAATGATTTTCATAAATTTTCTACAATTTTTTTCACAATTGGCAACACTGGGTATGAATAATTTCAATAATTTTCATTTTCAAACCGAAAAAATTCATTGAAACAAAAACGATGAGTATACTTAATGTAGGTACGACTTTCTACTCGGAAATAATTTACTCTTAGACTCAAAAATCAAGTTTTAGGTAAGTATTTCGATTTGAATTCGTGGTAGTCGATTAGGCTTCCACTACAGTTGAATTTTGAGGCATTGTTGATTGGATTCGCCGAGACAAACACGTAGCCAAAGTGAAAAGTTTAGTTTTACCCATCGTCAGCCAAATAATCCAATTGTTACAATCGACCCTATTCTGGTTTCTCATCAGGATGTAATGGTTTGTTGGAAATTCATCGCGACGATACACGTGGCCGAAATCCGGATACGAATGTTCTAATTCTAGGAGAAGAGAATGATTACGGTTCGTAGGTATATGGTACGTTACCGCTTACCTGATACAGAATACTGAATTCCAATTAGAAAATAAAAAATCACAAAAATAAAAACTGTGTGTCTTGAGAATGGAAAATATTCACTGATTTTGAGCATTGGATTTTCAAGAACTGAAACAAACCAGCATCGTTTTTCCATTATTATCGTATATCGATCGTAGGCCTTCCAGCAGATCATAACGAAATGGCCTGAGATCGGTGTTTTAGCTGAGGCCTAGTGGTCGACGTGCTATCACCACAAATTCAATCTCTTTGTCTTCTAGTAAACGTTTGAATTAGGTAAATAGATTGAAGTGGCTGAATCTCGTCGATTCTAGCAGAACCACAACGATGTAGAATTCACCGCCCACATTACCGTACGATTAAGTATTTGATACACTATACGGACTTATTTTTACCTTAATCAAAATTCATAAACCAGTAAACTTTATCTACAAACATCGTCCAAGTTCAACCAGATCAATTCGACGATCCTACATCCAAATTAGCGTACCAATCAAACCGTAGGCAGTGAATATCAACACAACCCCAAATAAGCGAACTGTAACTAAACCACTCTAACTTACCATTTTTAAATGCGATGAAAGTTCTGTGTCTTATTTTCGGAAACAATGAAATACTATAGTTACGTTTGATCTGCACAAACAAAACACATTCCAACGTAAGTAGTCGTCAACTTACCACATATAGGTATCTGCATCTTATTTTATGGTAAACTAATTACTTTGAATGACGAAACTGCCCCGACTTTTCCTACCATCTTCTAGCTAGCATTCTTCCAGATGTCGATATTATCTTGCGAGCATTTCCTACACTACCAACGTAGCCCCTTTCCAACCTGAAATATTTAGAAAGCATATTAGGTAATCTCAGCAGCTCGCATCATCCCGCGACCACAACCGATATTAAGATCGAATTCGAATAATAACGTCATCGATGAACCATTCAAACATAGAGCTAACACTCGCGATACACTATTGCATTATATCGTAAACCAACGTTTAATAGCAGAATAGCTAGGAAATCGCATAATTAATGGGTTTCCTTGCAGGAAAAACTGAAAACATTCGTTCACATCTTGAGCTCGGCCAAACTCGTAGCGTATTCAACCATTGCAAGCGTTCGTTAGATTAGGTGTAATTGAAAAATATTCATACGAACCTCATGTTATGTATCGGAACACATGTTTTGTTTTTTTAGTATTTTTTTTTAATATTAAGGTTATATTTTTTATAAATTTCAAGTTACGGAACTACAACTAGAAAGGAGAGGCTAATAGCGCAAAGGGCAAGGGCGAGAAACCTCCCTTTGAAAATCAATTCTGGTCAGCGCGTCCTGCGCATGACGTATAAGCGCAACGCAGTGTTGCCCGCCGTTAAGCTAACAAAAAGCCGAAAAAATTCACTTTCATCCAGGAAGTTGGGAGCACTAAACATCCGTGATTTCATGATAATTATTTTGTTTCATTACTTTCATTTTTTTCTGAAACAAATGAATTTACTTTTTCCGAAGTAAAGTCGACCTTTTCGTCGATTCTTCATCAATAACTAATTCCCAGAATCCAAATAAAACAAGTACAACCTCAGCTGTGTACTTCAACACAAATAATTTCCACCGACGTGACTCTGAAACATGGAAATTTGAAACCTTCTTGACTCGAATCCATTTCCACCCACATGACCATTTTACATTTCTCTCATCCCAAATACAATAAAATAAAAATAACCACAACTTCACGGAGTTACACTATGTATTGAATGAACTGCAATACATGATAAATTTATTTACTGTAATTAATTATTATTCAATAAATGCCAACGTACCAGTTTAACCCTGGCAGTACATATTGTAAGTGCTAAAGCTGAGAATTTATCAATATTGTTCAAAAAATCAAACTTAAATTAAGTCATTTTACCTAAGATGCGAGAAACAATACAAGCTCTTAACGTACAAAGAAGAGAAAAAAGTATAAGAAAAAGAAAAAATAGGATAAAGAAAAGAAAAAATGATAAAAAAGAAACACATGCTATAACATTTCATAATATTAACCTTAAACGAAAACAAAAAGAAAAAAAAAACAGAAAGAAAAAAGGTTATTATCGGCGGTTGAATGCAAGGCATGTACAAAAAAACAGAAAAAGGTGTCTCCAGAGCTGTTCACTTTATACATGTGTAGGTGTACACGGAAAACAGAGAAGAAGAATTTAAAAAAAAAATTAAAATTACACACACTATAGGTAGAGTTTAGCGTAAAATGACTACACGGCGATTGTTTTCTTCATAACTCTGAAGAAATAGTATGTATGTAGGTAATGGGGCGAAAAAACGTACAGAATTTACAAATGGGAACAATAATTATCGGGAGGGGCGAAAAAATATATATATATAAAAATTATAAACATAGCGACATTTTTTTTTCCTCGTACATATTCAAATCACGACATGCGGGGCAAACACTCCTGCACTTACTATTTAAAAATTACATACATCATTATAATTCAGTTATGTATAATAATCATCATTAAAACGGTACAAGTAAAACAAAAAAATAAATAAATAAGAAAATCGAAAAATCCTCAAAAATACCCTCCTCCGAAACCGCAGTTCACGTTCATAATTGATTTAGTAGGTATTTGAATTTCTAAAATTTTAATTACACTCCTTTTTCAGATTATTTGTACTCGAATATTCGAATACGATGGTGAAAAAAAAAACTAATGAGCTGCTAAGCCCCTTCAGTCCAACGCTTGAAACGAGCTGATAAAAATTTGAAACCGGAGGAAAATTTGTTCCAACGAAAACACTCTTTTATCACACAGGGCACGAGCCATAGGATCGTTGGAAGCTGGAGCTGCTCACGTTCACATCTCCCAACACAACACAACACACCGCGATATTTCATCTCGATACGATGAAAAAACGATTGATAAAAATGAAAAAAAAACACCAATTACGATCATACACAAACACAACATACACACACGTAAAAACCTCGGTAGCAAAGCGGCTGCCTTTTCTACTCATTCGTGGCTCGATCAGGACATCGACGAACCAAACTGTAAACTATTTTGAGGATTTTTAAAAAAAATAAAAAAATTGAATAAAAATAAAACACAGAATAATGGGAGGGAAAAAACTCATCATCGTATAATAATAATTACAAAGAGCTAAAAAAATGAAAAAAAAAAAAAAAAATACGTTACGAAAAATAATAAATTTTAAAAAAATTAAGCTGTAATATTTTCATTATCCACATACTGAAATGATGATTTTTTAAAAAAGAACAATAAATAACTAAAAAATATTCAACTTAAAATTAAGGAGAAAAAACACTTTATTAAAAAAAAAAAAAAAAAAAAAAAAAAAAAAAAAAAAAAAAAAAACCCTTTTTTAAAAAAAAAAAAAAAAAAAAAAAAAGTAAAACAAACAGAAAAAATGGAGGAAAACATCTATAATGGAAAAAATTTACGTACCGAGACGATAATATTAAATTTAAAAGACGAAAAAAATACTTTCTAAAACATCGTTAATATTCGAGTTTCATTTCCACTCTCATTTTCTTCGCGAGAAAAAAAAAATTAAAAATTAATAAAATTAATCGATTTAAAATAAATGTATATCTGATCCTTTTTTTTTGTTTGTTTTCGTTTTATCTACCTTAAGAAGAAAAATACATCGATGAAAAAAAAACACGCCTTTTAAAACTTATTTTGTTTGTTTTTTTTTTTTTATTTAATTACTGCCACGTCGAATTGTAGCTGTCCTGATACCACTGGGCATCCGCTGCTCCGCCGTTTACGCCTCCCGCGGCGCCGGACGACTGATTACCCCAATTGCTCTGGTATCGTCTTTTTGGATCACCTTGATTCTGATTTCCGCCGTCGAACTTTCGTTTACCTATGCCGTCAAAACATAAAGGTGGTAAAATTAACCGTACCGCTGATTGTCGCAACGAATACAAATCACAGATACGCTCGCCACGATGACGCCATCGTACACAACATACTTGGTAAATTTCCTTTCGTGTTTCTTAAACCCCGGGCGCCCCCCGGCGTTCCCGCTCCCGAGAAGCCACGGGGTCCGGCCGGCGGCGGCCCAGCTCGACCCTGCATAGGACCACGGCCCATAGGACCACGGGTTGCGACTCCACGGCCAGGACCAACCTACATCGGACAAAACAAAGCAAAAATACGTTCACGTGTCTGCGTCTCATACAAGCGCTGTTAGGAGAGGAAAAAAATTACGCGAGACGAAACACGCGAATACGACGCATAGGTGAAATTGTTATGAAACGCTGTTGTTCGTCGGTGCGAATTTCTTATTGCACTAGTGAGGACCCCCGCAATTTCGAAACATGATCCTTCAAAAAAAAAAAAAAAAAAAAAAAAAAATCGTAAGCAAGTTATTTCTTTCGATTCTTCTCTCTCTCCCAAATGTTACCGTCGTCGTCGTCGTCGTCGTCGCCGCAACCAAAGCGTTCAACGAACGAACCTATACAAAAATTTTCAAGACCGATTTACAACCAAATGGACTCAACCAGATGAAACAAACGGAGTAAAAGCGAATCGAGAACGATTCATTTCAAAGTGATTCAGTCGTTCGCGAATGAATCGACTTGAAAACTTTCAGGATCGATTTGGAGCAGAATGACTCCTCAAAATGAACCATATCGAATCCGGAATGCAGTTCGCAGATGATTCGATTAAAAGATGATTCAGCTGTTCGCGAGTGAATCGACTTGAAAATTCTAACCGTCGGTTTAGGGCCAAATGACCGGTCAAGATCGACCAAATTGAATCCTTTCAAACGATCAATTTGAGAATTAATACAGTCGTTCGCGAACGAACTGATTCTAAGACCATCAAGCTCGATTTACGACAGAGCGACTCTTCAAAATAGAACAAATCGCACCCAGTCGAGTGATTCGAGAACGATTCATTGAGACATGATTCAGTCGTTCGCGAACGAATTGATTCGAAACCTTCAAGGGTTGGTTCAAAGCAGCATGACTGGTCAAAGTAGACCAAACCGAATCAAACAAACGAGTCACTAGAAGAATGATTCAGTCGTTCGTGAACGAATCGATTCAAAAATCCCAAAGGTCGGTTCAAAGCACAGCGACTCGCCAAAGTAGACCAACTCAAATCAAGCAAGTGATTCGAGAACGATTCACTGAAAAAAATGATTCAGTCGTTCGCGAACGAACTGACTAGAAAATTTCCAGGATTGATTTCGAGCTAAATGCCTCACCCAACTACACAAAATGAAATCAAGTTCGCGAACGACACGATTCAAGTCACTTTTCGACTGGCTCAACGCTCAATGCTAAAATCGATAGTTCCAACTGAATCAACAGAATGGTTCGCGAACGGTTGTGATGAAATGACTCAGTCGTTCGCGAACGTACTGATTTCAATTCGAACATTCCGCGGTGAACGAGTTCCATAATTTTTACCTGATTGGAAGCAAACCGAATCGTTTCAGATAGGATTGAAAAATCAGTTAGCGAACGACTTGGTAGTAAACTGATTCAACTGTACGTGAATGATCAACTCACTGCAGATGAAAATTTTTGAGCAGTAACACGTTCAATTTTGATCAACTGGAAGTCAAGCGAGTTGATTGTAAGAACCGTAACAGGATAATGCACCTCAAAAATAACCCTCTCCCTTTCCCTTCTGGTAAAAAAACCATCATTATTTGTATCGTAGCATCAGCAAGAACTCACTTCACCTACGAACGTCGACCTTACAGAAGATTTTGCTTCGTTACGTTCGACACCAGCCAATTTTTTTGCTCGATATCGATAATGACAATGACAACGTACTTTTCAATTCCTCGCCTTATGCCGCTCCCGCGTTCAACCCACGACCAACGTATTCTTTTGAGAAATTATTCGCCACAAAACACGTAGAATTTCAAACTTCTCGTCAGAAAAATATTTTCACGAAAAAAACCACCCTCCTCCTCGCCACCAAAATCATTTCGATGCCCGTAGGTTATTCACAGCCGTCTATTTGCCGCTCGTTTTCCAAACACAATACATCAGTGTTGCCAATACCGAGCGAAAAACCTGTCGAGTCTGGCAATACGCTAGAAAATACGACCATTACAAAATTCAAGGACAACTGCTCGAGGTACTACGACCCCGACTGAATGGAAATTTCCGTCAATTTCCTTCAGGCCACCAACGTGAAATCGATTAAGATTCGAATTATGGGTGAGACGACGTGACGACGACGACAAATACTAGATGCCACAAAATGACTTTAAAATTACCCTCGTTTATACAAATTAGTACCGACCAAGCCACGCATAATACCTACGTATACATCCTGTTTAACCTATAACATTACAAAACCCCGATCATTTTCGCTCTCGAAAAAACTGCTATTCGAAAATAAAAAACAATTAACAAATTCATTTAAATAAACAACGCATACAAAATCGTGAAAAAAAATACACAACAGGGTTATCCGTCATACCAATGAACTAACTACGTAGCTGCTTTTTTTCCATTAAAAAAAAAAAACCTTAGCAGGGTAAAAAAATTTTACCTCGAGAATTGGCGTAAAAAAAAAAAAAAAAACATAAAAAAAAATTAATACATAAAACTCAACAAGCTTGCGGTATTGTTCCCCTATCTGGGTCAATTTTTTAATCCTCTGTTTTTTTTTTTTCAAAGCGATAAAAGCGGCACTACAAGCGAACGGTGGGAAGCGTTAACAAGCAGAAAATGGGCGACAGTACTAGAAAAATATACACTCCAAATATCGTGCTTGCTCTCAACTTTCCGCCGAAGACCGCGATCACTTTTCGAAAAAATCGATTAAAAATTTCCAAAAAAATTCAAAATTAATTAAAAACCGAAAATGAAATAGAAAAAAAATAATCCAAAAAAAAATTACCCGACGTGAAAATAACATCTACAATGAACGAGAAATAAATATTGTATATTTTCAAGAAGAAAAAAAGTCGGAGAAAAGTTAAATAAATAAAATAACAATCAAGTTACAAAAAAAGAAAAAAAAAAGTCTCTCTCTTTAACGTTTACGCTACACAGATTTTTATTTTTTAAAAAAATGATGAATGTAAACGGATAGTCTGCCTGGTTGTCGGATAACCCTGCAAACAAAAAAAAAAAAAGTGAAAAAATCTAACTCCAATTTCCAATTTTTTAAAAATTTGGCTATTTTTTCATTTTTTTTTTTTTTTTACTATTTTACTTTTTCATTGATTTGATCGTCGTCGTTTAATCATTTTTCGTTATTTTTATGTATTATATGTACTCGAATAGGGGGAAATTTGGTCACTACTCGTTGAAAATTCGGTATCAATTAAGACACTAGGAAAAAAAAAGAACAATTCGACCACCTCGTCTCGTCTCAGTCGTCAACTACCAAACACATCTACCAACAAAATTTCGCGTCGTTTCGTTCATTCGATAGACGTGAAAAAAAAAATGAAAATGATGATAAATTTCAACGAAAAAAAATAAAAATATACAAAATCAACACAAAAAAAAATAAAAATAAATTCGCATCAACTAAAAAAATAAAAATAAAAACCAGTGTAGAAAAAAGCCTACGTAAAAAAAAAAAAATTGAAAAAAAATCATCTCAAGACAGAAAAAATAGGAAAAAAATCGAAAAAAAGTAAAAATAAAATTATTAATGTTTTAGAAAAAAATCACCCACCGGTGGTTGCTGTGGCCTAACCCGTCCACCAGCACGAGCAGCCGGAATTGGCGCAGGGGGATAATCGTAGTAATAATCTTCGTATCCGTAATAATCATCGTAATAATCATTGTAACCTCCGCGGTAGTCGCCATATCCGTAATAGTCGTAATCGTAATCTGTTGAAAACAGAAAATCACAGAAAAAAATGCGTAACAGAAAAAAAGAGGAAGAAAAAAAAAGTGTTCTATCAATTTAATCGTATTAACGCGTTTCGCGCGTAGGTAAATAAGGATTAGAAAATTATTAGAGGAGGAAAAAAAATTAATCAAGTTATACAAAACACACGCGCACTCGAATCGTATTTATCACGTTTTTCAACCCCCTCCCCCTCCTCCCTTGGGAATGGCTGAATTCTTCAGCTCGCTTTTCTCCCTTTTGCTCTTTTCACCAATAATCAGCGATTTTGCCAATTCGCTAAGGTATGCAGTAATCGTTTAAGCAATTTACAATGCTTCTTTCTAATCCTTTTCACTTATTTTTTGTGCAGGTAATCGAAGACGATTTTGTCGTATCAGCATTTCCCCAAAATTTTTTTCGTCATTTTGGGGCTCATCTCAGCTCAGATATCAAATTTTTGTACTTGTCAAGCGTGTCTACGTCAGAAAGGCTATCCCCGCAGTTGGCGAAGCAATCGATTTCAAGTATTTTCCCGAGAATCCTAACACGTTCAAATTTCAATGAAAAATCAAAAAAATTTCAAAAAAATATCACGTCCCTGAATCGTTGAAAGACAAGCCTAAATGAACGTAAGATCTTGGATTTTATTTTCAGAAATGTCAGAAAACGTATTCAATCGTCGTCTACCTCCACTCCCCCTCCTCTCCACAAAGAAAATCACACGTTCGGTTAAAAAAAATTCAAGTAGATATTCTTGGCATCGAGCAACTTGAAAAATTTCCTCTTCAAATTTCTTCAAAAAAAAATTTCTCAACCAATTTCCATCAAAAAAAAAATTTGAAAACCAGTTGGTCCTGAAACATCTGTAATCCCCCTCAATTTCACAAAATACGAAAAAATCCACGCCAACGAAGACGGAATTTTACCAACAAAAACATACGTTCCGAACGTAACCAGCTTATCTCATCTTTTTCCAAACAATCGATTCGTTGAACAGCAGCCGAAAATTAATCCATTAAAATCAAAACACTCCTCGCGTCTCGTACACTCAGCTCTTTTGACCCCGTATACATTCACACTTCTGTTTGCACTTCTAATCGACGTAGTACGCAGGGAAGGTAGAAGTGCTCTATAGGTAGGTACTCTCTATCGTACGTGCATTATTCTTATTTATTCATTACACAACGCAGACCACATGCCACATGCAAGCCCACCCTCTTTTCATTCACCCAGCATTCCATTCTCCGTCTTCATCATCGTCGTTTCCTTCAACTACAACAATTTCAGCGCAGATGGAAACCAGTACCTACACATTTGTTCAGCCAAGTCGTTTCGCAACAAGGCAATGGGCTGCGAAACGATTCCCCCCCCCCACACAAAAAAAGTACGTAAACTTAATTCTAATACAACCGCAAACAAACGAACAGAAAAATATCAACAATTGTACGCGTATTTCGTGTCAAAGGACGGTCCCCTTCCCCCTCCCTTGCGTATCGAACCATCGACCACGTCTTCGAAATTATTCTCGTGTATTTCGATGAACCGAAAAATCATAGAATTCCATTTTCGACTCTTTTGGCGTCGATAAAAACATTGAAAAAAAAACTTTTTTCGCAAATTTATTTACATTTTCGTTTTCCTCCCCTGAGAAAATTACCCCAACGATCGAGATACTAACGTCTAACGTCACGTGCAACGAATTAATTAATCAACGTACATCGAGAATTATGTCGCAGACATATCGCATTAATGAAGTACATTATTTTCGCGAGTGTACTTTACGATATTGAGAATAAAAAAAAAATAAATAACAATACAGAATACGACAAACATACGTCGAAAGATAAACATACACGTTATCAAAAAAAAAAAAAAGAAGAAAAAGAATAAACCGCCAGAAGTGTAGAGCGGAGGAGGGAAAATTAAGCGTTTAAACAAAGTGACAGTAAAGAAGATGGTCGCGCTGTACAATCCCGAAGATAAAAGTAACGGAAAAAAAAAAATTACACGAGTCACCGCCACGCAACATAATTACATACGATACATAAGTGGTTAATAAAAAGCGAGAAAGCTTAATTAAAGCCGCGAGCGCGTAAATGGAAAACAATTTTTGCGAGAAAAAAAAACCAGCGTAACTCTCCTCGAGTTACGACTCGTCGTCGTATAAAGGAGAGAAAAAGAATTAGGTAACAGAATAAGAATTAATAATAAGAAAAGTAAAACCTTAGGTTTGAAAATTATCGTCGTCGCTCAATTCGTATGTACACACGCACGCACACATCCACACCGTACTTATTAATTACACGAGACGAATAAAAAACTAGTAGAGTATAATAATGCGGCGCCATTCAAGCGGTTTACTTATTCGTTAGTAAATGAGTTAATCGTTCGCGCTTATTACACCGGGCAAATGGGTTAGATCGAGCGCCGAAAATCAGGAGCAGGCCAGAACTTACCATAATCGCCGGGTCCGACTAAAGGTGGCGCTCCTCGGGCGCTTCCTCCGCGCATGCCTCGTCCAGATGGGATACCTTGAGGTGGTAATCTACAAAAAAACGAAAAGTGTTTTAAAAAATGACAGATCACTGTAGCGCGAAATAATATATTATACGTACTGTCCGCGAGCTTGTAACATGGCCATCATTCTCTTTTCTCTCGCCCTCAACATTTCTTCTTTCTTCTTCTTGTCGGATGGAGGTTTGGCTAAGGAAATTTCAATAGGTACTCCGCTGACTTCTTTGCCATTCAATTCGTTCATTGCCTAAGAGAGATTTGAAAAAATACATCATCATTACGTAAACACGTACCAACTTGGACGAGACGGTACGAAGGTGAAGATACGTACATTGACTGCGTGTTCTCTTTCTTCGAAATGCACAAAAGCGTAATCTTTCAATTTCTTAATACGTAAAATCGCTCCAAACGGTTCGAATAATTCTTTGATTTTTTCTTCGTTAAAATCGGATTTTAAATTCCTTACGTATAAAACTTTAACCTAATAGGATGGATGAAATCAATTACATATACTCCAGTCCGGTCACAGGCTGGACACTTCGATCACGATACCAACCTTAGACATAGTTTCAGAATCGGGTTCTTCTTGAGGATCAGCCCAGTCAACGATTATGTCACAGTTCCAAACACGAATTGGTCTAGATCCGAGCTTCTTTTTGGCGACCGAGGCAGCCTTGTGACTTTCATATTCTAGGAAGCAAAAACCGCGATTTTTCCTTCTGTCGTCCGGAGAGCTGTAGATAATGGCGTTCGATAGACCGGCTGTGAAATACATCGAAAAAAATAAAGCGTTAATTCGACAACGGTGA
Source organism: Paracoccus marginatus (assembly GCA_900065295.1). Classification (NCBI taxonomy): domain Eukaryota; kingdom Metazoa; phylum Arthropoda; class Insecta; order Hemiptera; family Pseudococcidae; genus Paracoccus; species Paracoccus marginatus. Next base: position 15,117 of record FIZT01034875.1, read on the forward strand.
ATCGAACAAGTGCGAAAAAGATTCATCAACTCGTCCCTTTACTTCGTCCCCCTTCATGCTCTAACTAATACCATCACCTCGTATTTCAAAGATGACCCTCGGTCCTCTCGCAACTTCGATATATTTTTTTGAAGGAAAACCAACATAACAAGGGATAAGAAATTTTCGAGCGAAAATCCAAAATTGGAACCGGTCATCGTGACCGGTAAATTATCGATTTTAATTCGACAGGAAGGTTGCCGCAGACACAGTCTAACAAATACGATAATTATACGACATTAGTGACGACAACACGAGGAACTAGATACACTCGAGCACTGGTCTCAATCAGCACGTTTATACCAAGGATAACAACATCAATTACGTAAGGAAGAGGAACAAGGATAAGGTCATCTTTTCAATTTTTTTTTTTTTTGTACTAAACCGAAAAGGTATTTTTTTCAACCTTTTCGTTACAAAATACAATACCTGATTACGCTGAAAATTTCAACAAATCAGGAAAAAAAATTACAATACAAAGAAACAAATCAACACAAACATTCAAAATGGTTTTTCCATTTCAATTGCTTCACAGCCGAAAAAGTAATAAAAAAAAAATTAAAGCTATCGAAAAATGAAACAAAATTTCAAGAATTGAATTTTGCTAAATATTACCAAAAATATAAAGAAAGCCTTTGTTCAAGAAATTTACCTGTCAATTTACCAAATTCCGCAAGAATCTCATCTTTGCCTTTTGACTTAGGAATGTTGCCCACAAAGAGTCGCAGATTTGGGACACTAATGTTAACTTTCAGTTTTCTGCCAGGTTTGATTTCGTAATTGTCAAGCTGCAGGTTTGAAAAAAAAAAAAACAATGCCAAAATATTGTCCATGTTATTTTTCTGGTATACGATTTAGAGATATAGATTTTCGTTAATAAAACAACAATTCAGAATATATGATTTTTGCTCGTCACGGCACGGTAATTTTGACAAACCATGCGGTAAAATCAAATGCCGTTCAAAATATTCTGAAAATAAACAACTAGATGAAAATGTAAAACGATTCAGACAGATTTTCTAAATTACAAAGAGATTGCCTGCAGGAGATCGTTCGTTGCGAACGAATTTACAAACATTTTCTAGGAATTATCACGAATTTCATGATTGTAAAAATTAACCAATCGAAGGAAAACGTTAGATAATCTCGTTAGTAGGAAAATTACACGAACTAGAAAGTGAATAAAAAAAATCGGGGAAAAATTCACACAGCTAATTTCCTAACGTACTGAAGATGATACGAGATAATGTAACACACTACAAGCCTCGTATTTGTTTCAATACAGCTCATTAAAAAAATGAGTATTAAAAAATAATAAAATACTAACTACGTAATGCGATATATCACTTAGGCAACTATTAAGAAGAAAAGTAGTTATTTAGTGATAAACCTAAGATAACGTAAAATCCTGAGCAATAACTAATAAATCCTACCTCAATAACAACGAATTAAGCGTAACAAAAAAAAAAAAACAGAAGGTAAAAAGCAATCAGGAAATATATTTACGTCTTTGTGTGCTTGTTCGGCTTCTTCCTTAGTCGTATAAGTAACGAAAGCGTATCCTCTGTTTGTTCCAGTCATAGGATCCATCATCAAACGAAGATCGTAAATTTTACCACTTTTCTCGAACAGCAGAATTAATTCGTCTTCGAAAACTTCTTTAGGAATTTTACCACAAAACACCTACGTAAATTAAGCGTCAAAATTAATAGGTAAATTCGACGAAATGGTGATATATTATAATATCATACTTCGCAGCCAGGACCAGGTTCGGCACCTTCCCAATCTGGAGGCGGACCGCCATATTTTCTTTGACCAGTCGTTACATCTAATGAGTATCCAGTACGATCTAAAATAGCCTAAGAAATGAAAAATACCTCGAAATTAATTCACCGTTTTAATCGTTGGCTTGGCGCCAAAACAAAAAAAAAACTAACTTTGATTTTTTCTTCATCGGGTCCCTTAGGTGCAGCAGGAGTGGCATTTGTTGTAGTCGTAGTTTTCTGTTTTTGGCGGTAGGTTTTCATCATACCACACAGATATGCTGATTTGTTGGATACATGATCTAAATTAGAATCTACGAACTGTGCTAATACCGCTAGGGCTCCGTCGGTTGGGAATTCTTTCAAAGCTTCGAAAGCGCGTTCATCGAGATCAGCGAAAGTCAACTTAGCTAAAGGAATGCAACATTAGTAAGAAACCGCCTCAAGGTTAAGAAGAATAATAAAGCCCAACCAACTAACCGGTCTTAAAAATATCGTCAAGTTTATTAGCTATCTTAACATTTAATCCTTGTTCTATTAATTTGGCGTGATCTGGAGTACGCTCTGGAGCGTCGCCCGCACCCGTGTCGGCTTCAACTTTCGGTTGAGTTTCAGTAACACCGTTTGTGGCCATGCTGCAATAATAACGTTCGTACATTAAACAGCTGAAATCGCGAATAAGCCGACTGTTGAACAAATGAACGCGAAATTAAGCAGTAAAAGAGCTCGATGCGATATATTATGGATTAAAAACATTAATATACTGTAAATATTATTACTTTGAATTTATCGGACGCTGTGCCGGTTACCGTTATACGAGTTAGTAACGCTGAGATAATTAACTAATATAAATAGAGTAACTGCTCGGGTCGATTGTTAATTCTATAACATGCAACAATGGGCAACTTTAAACACTATTAATAACGAAAAACTATCAATACGTACTTTCAACTTCGAATAATTTTAAAAGACCGAACAACTAACTTATACTAACAAAACAATGATGGCGATCGAAATGACCCAGAACGTGAGAATTTAACGTGGACGGTGAGAACCGCGCATACAGCCAGAAAAACGAGAAACGACGGCGTCACAGCGTAAAAATTAGTTTGATCGAAGACCCCACTAAAAATATTATGCGAAATTTCAATTTTTGGGCAATTTCTCGAATAAAATTAATTGTTTCATATTTAAAATTATTATTTGTACGTTTTATAAATTTAATCAATGCATTATTTCTTGAAAACATGAAGAAAAATCAATTACCAAAATTATTTTGAAGCTTTTTTTCAACTCGTTAAAAGTGTGGTAACAATGTGATTCACGCAATAACCAATGAAATTCAAGAAGCTTGAATGAAGTAGGTACCAAAAAACGACGAAATTCTCACCAAAAAGCAAAAAACGACAACCGTTGAAAAATTTAAAAAACAAAAAAAATGTAAACAAAATTTTTTAACAACGCCCAGATAAAATTTTGAAAACAAAATAATTTCGTCACACCCTATGACTAATTCTATATTATTTTATGGTGTTTTATCTTTAAATAATTAATTTTAGAGTAATATGTGACCCGCCGATCCATCCACTTATCGCTGTTCCCATTGCCCTATGATAATTTAGCATCAAAATTCGTTTCTCAGTGATGTGAAAAAGTGCTTCAAAATGATCGCGTTTTGGGGTATAATAACTTTATTATTAACTATAGTCACTCAAATTGGAGTTAAAGGACAGTACGAATGGCAGCCGAAGGATACATTCGACGAAATCCGTATCAAATTGGACAAAGTAAATAGCGGTAATTGTCGAATACAACACGTCGAAGATCTAGTCCTACCTGAAGATTCAGTATCTCATTTACCAGACATTAAAGACATCAATGTCAATCCAGTATTCCCGAACAGAACAGCTTTAGTACATTTGCACAACTTGGCGCTGAGTAGATCGTTCTTCTTTAGTTATATTTTACAAGCCAGGTTTATCAGGCCGGCCATCAATGATACGTACGATCCCGGTATGATGTACTACTTCTTATCCACCGTAGCCGACGTCTCATCTAATCCTTACATCAACGGCAGTGCTATTTATTTCGCCCCTAATATGTCGTATTCCTCGTCGTACAGAGGTTTTTTCAACAAAACTTTCCCTAGATTCGCTCCTAGAACTTTCAGGTAAGTTCTTTTTCTGAAGCAGAAATTCGTAAAGCGGAAATTTTAATGAAATTGTGTTTTTACGTTGTAGAGCCGATGACTTCAACGATCCCATTCACTTGGAACGAATCTCCACTTTGAATACGTTTTCGACAATGGATTTAGGAGCGATTCGAAACGACCGTTCAAGTGAAGACTATACCAACGATTTATATCACTCTCGAAATGATTGGTAAATTCGCTGACAACTTTTCACAATCGATTCGTTAAATCATTATCAAATATTAACGATTTTACCGTTTAGGTTTAGAGCCTGGTTACCAGATAAAGATCTGGGTAAAAATCGTCACGATACCAAAACGACGTATCATGTAGAAATAAGATACGCTAATAATACCAATGAAACGTTCACGTTTCATGGACCTCCTGGAGCTGATGAAAATCCTGGACCGATCAAATGGACTCGTCCTTATTACGACTGTAAAAGATCTGATAAATGGTTGGTAGCTGCTGTAGCCCCTGTTTCTGATATTTATCCGAGACATACCGGTTTCCGTCATATTGAATACCCGACGTAAGTTTCTTCGGAATACACATCTTTTCGGTACGAAACTGTCTTTAATGATTTTTTATTTTTATTAGGTACACTGCTGCTGTAGTTCTAGAGTTGGATTACGAGAGAATAGATATCAATCAATGTCCGAAAGGCAAAGGTAACGATGGCAAGAACAGATTCGCCGACACAGCTCGATGTAAAAAGGAAACTACAGAAGTAAGTCTTTTTCAATTGATCAAAGATGCACCTTTTCTCCTGTTCATGACATTTAATACTCTTTATCAAACATTTTTGTAGCGTTATTGATTCGTAATCTTCATCTTTCCTCGTTCATTGATAATGCACTTATGAATGTAAGATTTTATCAAAATGTTCAATACGCTTCTTTGTGCTATTTGATTATACTCTGTACTTTGTCGATTTAGTTGGTATTTTTGTTGTTTTGTATTGTAGTGCTACGTTCTGCGTTTTTTCTTTCGCGATCGTATTTTTTTACCACAATTTGTACTGATGTTTGTATTTTTCCGCAGTGTGAACCTTTACACGGTTGGGGCTTTCGACGAGGAGGATATCAGTGTCGATGCAATCCCGGATATCGACTACCTAACGTCGTTAGGAGACCATTTTTGGGTGAAATAGTCGAAAGAGCTACGAACGAGGAATATTTCAACGGATTTGATTGCTTAAAAATCGGATGTAAGTTGAGAAAAATCACCTTAATTTATTAACCTTTTACTCAGACTCTTCGTATAATTGAAGGGATCCATAAAACGCCGGTGAAATGGGAAAGAGCTTCGAAAGTGGTCCGCGAAAAGTACCTACAGCAGCACTACGAATACAAGAACTACACAGCTGGCCCAGGTTCCGTTCACGATACGCATAAAAATATCGACGAAGTACTCCGATTCATTCACAAAGTCAACGAAAACACGTGCAAAAAGTAACCGTCTTATTTTTACCGCGTCTTTCATTTCGATCGAGTTCTAACGTCGGTATTCCACAGATATACTCCGGAACAACTCCAGTTGACTGGCGATTACGGTTTTGGTGCTCGAGAATTCTTCGCTAATCAAGCTCGAATGGCTACTCGACTCGCCAACTTCATCAGCGCATTTTTACAGGTACTGCTGTCTGTCTCGTTTTATCGTTGTATGGTATTCGAAATTGATTCGATGATGCTTATGTTCTGGCTTAGATTTCCGATCCAAATGAAGTATACTCTGAGAAAAGAGTGGCCGATAAACCGCTTACTGAAGATCAAATGATAGCTGAGACCTTGTCTTTGGTCTTGGGAGACTTCAAAATATTCTCTGCTGGAACGTATTGGGATACGAATAAATTCACCAATCGTACTCTGTTCGCTCCGTACGCCTATAAAGTTACGAATACGAAAACGTTCAAGGTTAGCGACGATGCTGCTACTAGAAATTTCAAAGTTGAAGATTTGGCTCGTATCACAGCGCCAGGTTAGTGTTGGTTTTTCAGAAATCTTTCGACGGAGTTCATTTTCATTACTCGTTTGATTTCGTAGGAGATGTTTACACGAATAAGAAATTCTTCAAGAGTTTGAAACAACGTTGGTCTACCAATTTCGATAATCTGGAGAAATTTTTCGTCAAGATGCGAGTTCGTTACAATGAAAGTGGAGAGCATTTGAAAAAATACGAACATTATCCTACTTATTACAAGTTGGTTGAATTTTCAACTGTCGGTAATCTTTCATTCGAAACATTTTCAAAAATTACCTCGATTTATTTACAGAGCTGCCAATTTGAACCAGGGATACTGGAGCGATCCTTATTTCGATTGCGAAGGTCATGTTAAAAAATGGCTCATCAGTTATTCGTCTCCCTTCTTCGGTTACGACAGTTTGAAATATAGATTAGAATTCAAGTGAGGATTTCTATCGACTCTTGACCTATCAATAATTTCGGTCCATTCATTCACGAGAGACTATTTTTCAGAGGCGTGGTTACCGTCACGATGGATCTGTTGGCGTTGGATATAAATCAATGTCCCGATAAATACTACGTTCCTAACGCCTACCGAGATACTCACAAATGCGATAGGAAAACTTCATACGTAAGTTTTCTCCATCAAAACGAAATATTGCTCTGTGTTTGATATAAGTTTTGTTAATATTATTTTTCTCCATCTATTTCAGTGCGTACCGATCCTCGGACGTGGCTACTATACTGGCGGTTACAAATGCGAATGTTTACAAGGTTACGAGTACCCGTACGAAGATCCCATCACTTATTTCGATGGACAGCTAATGGAAGCCGAATTTACGAACATCGTTGCCGATACTCCGTCCAGATTCGATATGTTCCAGTGTAGAATCGCTGGAGCAGCGAGCATCTACGGTAGTACAATTCTTTTAGTGGTTACTTTGACGATGGTGTGGCTCAGGGTGAGGGTCTAGAACTGAGAACTTGTATATTAATGATCTGCGAACTCCGTGTTCATTTTTTATGTTTAAATTGTGATCAAGCTATTGTAAGATTTTTATATCTCGTATTCAACTCAACCAATCTCATTGTCGTATGACTGTATTATTAATTAATTTTATTCGATTTTCGCTCCGTCCCTAGATCCGTCCCTGTAACTAGGTATTAAAGTATTTTTATAATTTTTGTGTAAGACGATGTATCATTTTTTTATTTTACGTATTTTGTGATACGGTTTTTACCTTGTTTTATAAACAATTTTGTACTTTGTTTGCACTACTTTCTTGTGTATAATTAAATTATTTTCGAGAGATGATTGATTATTACGATTATGATTTTGTTTGTTTTCGAAAAAATAAATGAATTGAAAATCCACCGCTGACCTCTAAAAGTGCAAGATAGGCAACATCCCAGTGCACTCGAAAAATTCTAATTTCGAAGATGGAAGATAATAACATATCGGAACTATAGAAATTGTACTACCTTTTAGATGGCGTCTAATCTAAAGAAAAGAAAAAAGTTCAATTTTGGTAATATAGAAAAAATTCGATTTTATTAATATAAAAAAAGAATGGAATAAAAATGATAATGGTACACAATATAGGAAGGAACTTCAATTCGCTAATGAAACTTGAAATCAGAAAAATAATATTGATTTCAACTTCATTCCAGACTCCACTCTACGGACTTCAGAGATCATTCCTTAACCAACCATGTCTACATCTCGTTCAGACACTGGGTGAAGATGGCGGCGGCGGTGGGGTGGTGGTGGTGTCGGTGGTGGTTGTCGAGGGAGGTCTGTAAAACCTGAAACACACGAGAAAATGATTATCAGAAGATATATATTCTAATCATAATCCAGTGATTAAATCAAAAACCTACCAGGACCCGAACACATTCCTCCTAATCCCAAATTCAGAAGCAACACTTCGTAGCACTCCAACTCGAAATCTTTGCCAAAAATCTTCGTCAAAAGGATTCAGTCTTCTATTCTGTGGATCGGTTAAAAATATCATCGTAGCTTCAATCTTTGCTAAAAAAGGATCCAATTCCGACGAATCACTGCTGCTTGCTTCGGTTTGAGCGGAAGTTGATGGACGATCATCTTGAGCGGAAACTGATGGAGGAACATCGTCAGCGATCGGTGCCGAAGTAGTGGCGGGGGGAGGGAGATCCACATTGCAAAGCACACCACACTCCGCTTCGCCGGGGCCCGAGTCTGAATCTGAACCGCTTGATGAGCTCGAGTACACTTCGGGCGAATAATTTATCGGCGCAATACCTAGGGGGGCGACCATTTCGTAAAATTGTAAGGCGTCTAACATCCTATAAACATGATATCATGATTACCTTTATTCAATTTATGTAAAATCAACTGCATGTAAATCTACTAACAAATCCTGAAGAACAACAAGTACTTCGACCCGTGTATTTTCTTGAATTTCATTAGAATTCTGTCGTAAATGTCTCAGCATTTCCTGAATAAAATATCCAGGATCTAGACGCCTCCTGTCAATAATTATTGAAGGGTTAAAATTTTTCAAAATTACTTTTTCGCGAAGAGACCTCCTTGAATAACGCGATTTAGATTTATTCAACACGGTCACATTCATCACAAAATACAGACACCTCCTTTCTGTAAAATGATACAGAATAATTTCAACGTCTTTTTGTACAGATTTGAGATTTCTACATGCTCACTATCAGTAGCTATCATTATATCAGGTCGATTTTTTACGCTTTGCTTACGTACAACACGCGTAAGCTACGTAAAACACGTGATTTTTATCCTGCGTGCGTTTGGGCGTTTGTGTTTTCTGAAAAAATGGCAACGTTCCGCAACCCGCAACGTACGGGCGCACAGAATATTATTCTAACGGCTGACGCGATAATGCGATAAATTTAATAAACATTTAAAAAAACAGGAAACAGATTACATAACCGAAAGAAGATAATGCTGTAACACTTCACGCACTTCGGTTCATTTTTCTCGCAATTTTAGTTGGTGTTTTTTGTCGTTTCAAGATGAGATCAAGAGTGCTTAATTTGATGGAAGTAGTTTCCTCCGCATCGTAAGTACATCGTTTTATCAACACGAAAATAAAAATTGGAAACGTAACTCTCTCGTACATTTACAGATGCAGATGCCCAGCCCATTCTTCGCCAGGTTCTCTACGAAACACGTTAATGAAAGGATACACTTCTACGTTGAATTCTAGCACCGATAAGGAGTACGCTTTCGAAGTCTGTATTTATCTAGTTTCCGATTCGATTCCTGTAATGAAATGCGGATGATAATGTAGCTGTTCGATTCATGCTTCAGATGGCTTGCTCTACCATTCGATATGGGCTCGACGTGACAAAAGAAATAGGTATGGATATGGTGAACATGAACGTGAAAAAGGTCTGCGTGATGACTGATCCGTACCTCAGCTCTTTACAACCGGTCAAGACGACTTTGGACTCGTTATCGAAGAACGGTATCCAGTTTGAAGTTTACGATAAAGTACGAGTAGAACCAACCGACGAAAGGTACGCTAAAAAATTTTCTCGCCGCGGATAAATTTTGGTTTGACTAACGAACGATGTTCGTACAGTTTGGAAGAAGCTACGAAATTCGTCAGATCGATACAGTTTGATGCGTTCATAGCGGTGGGAGGCGGTTCGGTGATGGATACGGCTAAAGCAGCCAATTTATACTCTTGCGATCCGGATGCTCCTTTGTTGAAATACGTCAACGCTCCGATCGGCGATGGAACTCCGATTACTGTACCGTTGAAACCGTTATACGCAAGTAAGATCGTAAATTTGAATTTATGTCTCAATTTAGGTTCAGTTCCAACTTGAAATTGTTTATCGTTTCAGTACCAACTACCGCTGGAACTGGCAGCGAAACAACAGGAGTTAGTATCTTCGATTACAAACCATTAAAAGCTAAGACTGGCATAGCTCATAGATCGCTAAGACCAACCATGGGTATCGTCGATCCTCTGCATACGTTATCACTTCCCGAACGTGTCACCGCATTCAGTGGGTAAGATGTAGAAGTACGTCGTCGCTGCATTTTGTAGACTGAGTTGGCTAAACGAACGCTTTCGCTTCTTGTGTTTAGATTTGATGTATTTTGTCACGCGATTGAATCTTTCACAGCTATTCCGTACACTGAAAGGACTCCCAGACCTGTGAATCCAATTTATAGGCCTGCTTACCAAGGTAGCAATCCTGTGTCCGATGTTTGGGCTGTGTATGCCTTAGAGATCATTAGGAAGTATTTCAAAAGGTAGTCCATCGTCGAGTTAATGATTTATTTTCGGAATGGATCGGTTACTTGAATATAATTGGGGTTTGGTTACAGAGCTGTTTACAATGCTGACGACATAGAAGCTAGATCCAATATGCATTTAGCTTCTACGATGGCTGGTGTTGGATTCGGTAACGCTGGCGTTCATCTGTGTCATGGATTATCTTATCCTTTATCTGGTAACGTCAAGAAATATGTACCTGAAGGTTACAGGTAATTGGCTCAACTCTACCACCTTACTAGTGATCTGTATACTGATGAATTTGAACTGTAATATTTCAAATTTCAATTCCACTTTTTATACAGTAAAGATCATCCGATCATTCCTCATGGCTTATCAGTAGTCATGTCAGCTCCTGCTGTATTTGAATTCTGTGCTTCGTATTGCCCTGAAAGACACTTACAAGCTGCTGAATTACTTGGAGCTGATGTTACAAATGCTAAAAAAGAAGATGCAGGTTAGCTAGCTACAACGCAAAAGATTATTCATCATTTTGTGAGGGTAATAATTACTAACGCACAGTCATTTTGGCAAACAGGCAAGATTTTAGCAGATATTATACGTCAGTACATGCTCGATATGAAGATAGAAAACGGTATCAGTGCGTTGGGATATACTAAGGATGATATTCCTGGCTTGGTTCAAGGAACACTGCCTCAAGTACGAAATAAGACTTCTAATCTTTATTGTACTTTTTCCCACGAATTCTAATTGATTTCGGGGTACTTGTTTCAGCATCGAATTACAAAATTAGCTCCGAGACCACAATCGGAAGAAGATCTCAGTTTGTTATTTGAAAACTCTCTTACAGTGTATTAACTTTCAGATTTTCTAATGGCAGGTACGTGCGTGTATTTTAATCCTTTTTCGTATCATACATAATATATGCTTACTTCGGTTACCAGTTTTATTTACGGATATCAAACTATATAATCTATTGAAAAACATCATGTTATTTATTTGTTACAATATACTGTTGATCATTATTTGTGTTATTCTTTACGTGGGTGTGTGTGTGTGTGAAATGAAAATTTTATTCGGTTTTTGACACAATACTTCATAGTTCGAAGTACATATTGAAGATTCGAAAAAATCGTGTATAAGAAATTATCTTGACTTTACTAAATAATTCTATCGTTGATAATTAAGCAGACTATACGCCAAACCACAGGCATAGGCTTCAATATCTTCAAATTTGAAACATTTAAAACTGCTAAAAATTATGCTGATTACTCGAACACCAAAATTTTTCTCATTTCACGTATCGTCACTTGAGAATAACACAACTGAAAATCAATTCAAATTTTCACATTTTAACAAGTTTTTCGACTTAAAATATGGCGCAAATTGTTCAAAATCATTCCTAAATAGCTTCTCGCATCCATAAAAATTCATTTCACCCCAAATTTCGCTGAAAAAACGAAAAAAAAATTTCACCCCAGCTGGAATCGAAACCCTAGTATACGAATTTTATGCCTCATTTCTCGACCGGGAGTGGCGGCGCACTCCTGTAAACCAGCTACCAGGTGGTCGGGTAACGAGGATGGTTTGAGGCGTGGAGTACTAGTGGCTGGATGCTCACGTCGACCGGGCGTCCACGCTAAGTCTGTCGTCAATATGGTGGTCTCTGGGGAGCCGGAGGCAACCAGGTTGGCTAACGAGAGGTGTACCGGGCCAGGGGGGAAACCCAGCAGCCAAAAGCCTCCGCGGCGGGCAGTAGCGGGATAGCGTCTGGGAGTAAGCGCCAGTTGTTAGCCGCGTCGATATAATCAGACCGTTACCTTTTTTTATCACCGGTACGCCTCGATTTACGTCATTTTTTTCGCGATTGTACAGGTGTTTTTAACCTGTCGACAAGTAAGTAATCTGCCGTACGTTGTAACGATAATTACTCTTTTCGGTAGTGGGCTAGAACTTAACTACCACTTTTTTTGTTGGAATCGTCATTAAAACG
>FIZT01034879.1:0-14604 GCA_900065295.1 Paracoccus marginatus
GGGGGGGGGGGGGGAGAAACGCTCAAATACATAATAATACTCAGTTGATGCCTACGTCAATTGACTCTCATGATACAAAAGCGATTTCAACAGCCAAAACAGCGAAAGTTGTTTGGATGAAAATTTTGTACAAATTGTAAAATATTCAAGTTGGCCGATTCAAATTCAAATAAAGCGACGAAAATTTTTCAAATTGGCAAAAGTATTTGGATTAGATGCCAAAAAGCGAATAAGCAAACAAGTAGGAAGATACACCGTACGAGTTCGTACGTGTATCGTGTTAGTATTCACCTATACTATTGTACTCGAACACTTAATATACGCATACACTTTGCACATACAAAAATACTGTAGTACTACTTGTATCTCCCCACAGCTTAATGCGCGTTGTTTACTTCAAACTTCCTTAATTTTTCACGTCAAACTTAACGTCAGTTCATTCACGGAACGAAATCTTTTGAGGCGCGTTTGTACGAGAGCAATTTTCTCTTTTTCGTACAATAGCGATTTGATTAGTTTATCAATGTACATCGGTAACGAAAACGATACGTTTCGTCTTTACAAAATGCGAACGGATAGGTACCACGACACGAGATAATATTTCTTTACGATTGAGGATGAAAAATGAATGTGGAAAAACGATTGACGAGAGACGTGTGATTAATTATTATGATACACGCGAAACGACGCGGCGGTCGTTCTTACAACCTTTGACCTCATCGAATGAATTTTCACCCGCTTCAAAGCACAAATTATCTGAATAACGCAACAAAAGTCATTTCCTCCTTCGTTACGATGCGAAAAAATGCACAATTATGATGAAAATAGCGTAATACCTGTTAGCGTGTGTGACAACCATATATCGCAATTACAAACATAAGCCACCAGATCTGCATTAGAAGGGCAAATCTGCGGAGATAACTTTGCACCGTTGGCATTCATCCGTAATTCGGTTGGAAAAAGTGGACCTTTCTGCAATTACATAAACGATTCAGTAGTAAATAGGTTGAGCTATGGCGAACGTAACGTATATGTACACTAAACAATACAATGCCAAAGCGTAATTTGCGAAATAAATTTAAAACAATAATCAAAATGTTTTTATCGTAAGTAGTTAAAACCTGTTCAGTGTTCAGTGTTTGCTGTAAAATACGTAATACGTCAGCATACTATCATCAAAATACGAATTACGTCTAATAGATAAAGGCGGCTAGAAACTAACTTACCGAATATCCGCTGTCCGTACAATGGAAAAGTGTGCTAGAGGCTGGAAAAACTAATCTGCCCGACTCCTCGTGTAATTCGTACGAAGTAATTCCCCACGTCGCCAGTCTTTTTCTCTCCAACATAAGCTGTTCTTCTCTGGAAAATTTCGAAGATGTCGCCATACTCTCGATGACGTTATACCAATGTAATTGAGCATCGGGCTGAGTATTTTCGTCTTTCGGTATATCGGTGTAAAGTAAGGTTGTTTCTAGACCGTTGACCGGAGAGCCCAAGAAAAATATACGCGTTCTTCCGTCCGAATACGTTCGAAAACAAATCGAAGTAGGAGCCATAGTTGACAGCGACGATAGCTGCTTTCTCAATTCGCCGACGATCTCCTTGAACTCCTGCCATGTTTTTTTGCCTTTCTTTTGAATTAATAATTTGGAATTGTACTCTCGAGGGTCGCACTTTTCTTCCTCGGAAGTGGATGCTGCTACAGTGCTACAGGGCTGAAAGAAACACACACACACACACACACACATATATTATATATGTATATCAAATTGAATCACAAAACAGCCCGACGAGTAGCGATTTGGAATTTACCTGATCATTAGGAAGCATTTTGAAGTTTACAATACAAATAACATCAACGTTGATACTATACTTATCTAATTTGAAAACGCGATTAAAACTGAACAATACGAAAATATCAAAATCACCATAGTAGACACTATTTTGTTCAAGTTACCATTATAGGACCGAATGAAAGCACCAGAAACATTATTTTCACGAATCGATAGTACAGCTTCTTCAAGCGCTAAATACGGCAGATAAAAGTCGGAAGTAAAAGCAAAAAGTATTTTGTATTACGTTATCGAGCGAATTGTTCTACATAAAGAAAAGATAATTATTTTGATTTTACTAATTTGTTGATGGTTTCATTTCTTCTTTTTTGTTGATTTGCTAATGCTAGGTCACATCACATCACATCACAATAGAAATTACCACAATTTTCTTTCAAGTTTCTTTTCATTACACAACACCAGTGATAAGAATCTTTCAAGAGCGTAGGTACGAACAGTTTGGCACTACACTAATAACCATAACGCAACAAAAAATAGAGAATTATACGAGTATAAGCGTGAAAAATGAATAAGTTACGCAAAACCGAATTAATTTAACGCAATTTTTCAAAAGTTGTAAATCATAATATTAATGATTAAAATTTAGAAAGTAGTACGGAAAGTACACGATTTCTTTCTTGTTATCAGGATTAAATTGGGCATCGCCGCATCGAGGCAACGCGGCCAAGCGTCGTCAGACGTCAGGGAAGGACAAAACAGTTGGTCCTAATTCAGCAGCGCTCAAATTCGGAGCTTTCAAGTCGAGTCGACAAGTTGAAAAGTGAAAAGTGATAACAAGAACAAAACAAACATGTCATCAAGAAAAATATTAAAACAAAAACACGAACTAAGTAGAAACTTACTTTTACGTTTTTATTCATTTTTCAGTTACATTTAAAATATATCACGGCTTATCGCCAGCCTATGTACCGTGAAAATATTTGATTGCGGGTTTGGATTAGCGTAAAACCGTCCTTCGAGTTCCAGTTTTCAGTTTTCAGTTCACATATGGACAAAAATTCTTTAATGCAATCTAATGCATATTGTACAAAATCATGTCTCCTGCCTGCGGCATATGTTAATGTAGCCTGAATTCGGAGATGAATTTTACACCGTCGAAAGAATTTTTCATCTTCATTTTCATTTTCATTTCCTGTTCTTTATCGTTCAATGGTGCAGGTATGCGTATTGATTAACAACGATATTATTATTATTTTACTTACTTATTCGTGCACCGTGCATTTAGTAAAATTCAGACAATCTCGAATGACGTATTTTATTTTCAGTGGAGAATATAGTTTCCGCGCATATCAACGAAAACGACCTACGAGGAGTTATTCAGTTCAAGAAATCTCCATCCGATGACATTGTAAGCGTTACAGGCTTCATTAAATCACTAAGTAACCGGAGCGAAGAAAATGTCTCGTGGAACATTAGGTTACTTCCCGTTGACTACACCATTTTCGACGGAAGATGTTCTAATCAAAATTTGGGTCCGATGTAAGAAATATTATTCATATTCGTGATTATTTTGTCGCCTTACTTGACGGAGTGATCGAGTATTCGCGGTACTTAATACTTATCGATTTGCAGAAGACAAAATTTGGATTCAATGTTCGGTCGACTGAATTTGAATAAAGAAATTGAATTTTCGGTATCTACCAATATACTCGCTTTAACCGGTAGTCAAGGCATATGGCAAAGTTCTTTGGTTCTCGAATTACCAGATGGTAAACGTTCTTGCGCAACGTTGGTGGTAAGCAAAGTACACGACTATGTAATATTGGTTTCAAATATCTACCTACTTATTCTTATAAATACGTGTACTCTTACTGATACGAGTAAATTTTAATTTTTTAAATTTAGGTATCTCAAGACACCGATGTTAAGGTAGCGAAAGCTAAGTTCTATGGCCCCGTATTCGGCACCATTTACTTTTTCTGGATCGGCATAACCGGCTCTGTTACTGATTCCGTAATCATCTCAGATTTGTATCACATTCATAAGAATAAGCTGATCGACAGTCAACATAAATGGGGTATCTTCGTCACAGATATACTGCAGACCAAACATGGTAAGGAATGAAAACCTTCCACGTGTAATAAATACAACGCTTATAGGTAATTTCGAATTCGCATTTTGCGTCGATTTAATTTAATTTCAGACAAAATCAGACTAGAATGTAACACGCTTCAGTTGGCTTACAACGATTTGGGCGACATGAGTTCAAAAATAGGCCACTTGAAAACCGGCAAAAAGGCCATTTATCGCGATCCTACTTTCGCTCCGATCGATCTCTATCAAAATGACCATACGTATTACGTTCTTATTTACGACGACGTTCACAAAGACAGCTTTTCAAGTTGCGCTCCTATCACTTTACTTCCTGAAGTTGTCCTGAAGTGAGTATTTCGTTTTCGTTCTTATTGGCGATTATGGGCGTGAAATGGTAATCGAATAAAGTATTCATTCTTTGATAATAATATGTATTTGCTGTCTCAACTTGCGCAGATCTTTAATTGATGAAGATGGTAGTAAAGTGAACGTCGCATTGAGTCAAAAGTCACCTTACGATCCGACTTTTGTGCGTATCGATTTCGTTTCCAGTGTTAATGACGATATGGGAGGCATCAGAATACACAGTTTACCCATCTTACCTCATTACTACGAATACAGTACGAACAGATGTTACGGAGTTGAAGATGTTTTTAATCCTACAAGCAAAGCAACGGGCGCCGAGGCTCCTTTGCCGGGTAATTGTTTGTTTTGCGTGTTTTTTTAATAATGCGAATATGACCGCGTCCTGTCATTGTGAAAATTCTTCTCGTTTTTCATAGAAAACAGTACGCAAGACATGTACGCGATTGGCGACTTATCCGGAAAATTGGGTTATCGCATCTCATCTAACGTTGATATCTTTCTACCATTGTCAGGGCGGTTTAGCGTATTTCACAGAAGCGTCGTAATTTATCGGTAAGTAGTAGGTACAGCCAACGCTACGATGTGCCATGTTTTGTTCATGTACGAGTGTCGATCGTCGAACATAATTATCTAATCGTGTACGACTTACGCTTGCGATTCATTGCACGTAGGAATGGAAAATCGGGAGTTGAAGAGCCGTGGTTGTGTGGCATATTAAGTCATTTTCTAAATGAAAATTCCAACGTTAAACTGCCAGTGGTTACGGCCGAAGTGATTTTCCAATATCCGATTTCGGGTAAAATTTTGTTTCGGCAGTTGGCCGATCAAGACCACTCGGACACTGCTGTAATTGTAGAATCGCTACTCTATTCGGACGGTTCTACCGAATTAGATACGTCCCAACATAACTGGACGATCAACGAAAAACCGCCTGGTAAAGATTACTACAGTTGGCAAGACCGATGCCTCAGTACCGAATCGGTGTACAATCCTTTCAAGGTATCGTAATTCGATTTCGTTATTCACGCTTGCTCGTATACTTACGTGTATTTTGCTGCAAACTCTCTCAACAGCTCGTCGAAGGTGGCACTTTTGGACCGGTGAACGCGTACAGCTTCGCATTTCTAGCTTCTACTCTCGGCACGTTGACCATAGTCGCGAGAAAAGCGAGAGCTATCGAAAATAGTCGCATTTTTTTTGTCGCTGCGAATCTACCACTGAGCGGTCATCATTCCATAATTGGTAAATCGTTGGTTATTTACGATGAAAACGGACCAAAAGCTCGCGGAAATCGTTTAGCTTGCGCCGTGTAAGTTACTCGCACCTGTGCGAAGAGGTGTGTCTATCTATCGAACGATACGCGTTTATGCGCTCGTGCTTATTAATTTTTCCCTCGTTCGACGTATTAGCATTTTACCCGTAAATCGAAGGAAAGCGGTTGTTCGCGATTGGTTCGGTAACGGCGAATACGCCGGAATAACGGGAGACATAGAAATGTATCAGATGTCTAGCTACGATAGTGTCGATATCGAAATGGACGTACAGGGATTATCGGACGCGCAACAATACCATATTCATATGGTGAGTGTTGACGTTGAGTGTATACTGAATATTCGTTCAAATCTTTCTGACCTGTACCACGGGGGCGAGAAAAATTGCTAACACCGTGTACCGTACACTGCAGGTGCCTGTGGAAGAAGAGCTGCAGTTTCCATGCGAAAACTCCTCCTTATACGATGTGTGGAATCCGTTGAACGTTTCTGCCTCGGCCAGTACTGCGTATTCGGCCGTCACTAGTTATAGAACCAACGATCAATTTCGCATGGGTGATCTGAGCGCGAAATTCGGCGATTGGAGCGACACTACTACGGTAAATAGCGTTCATAATGATTCCAATCTTCAAATGTTTGGGCGTCATTCGTTGCTCGGCCGATCGTTCGTAATTATGAAAAAACATTCGGATAAAAGGTACTAGTCTGAAATTACGTTCGAGTTTCGCAAACGGTGGTTGGTTGGTTGGTTGGTTGGTTCTCTGTGTAACATGGATTTTGTACGTCTGCTCTGTACTATACGCTGCTGTGGGGTATACCCTATGCAATAATACGTATTTTGCAATATGGGATGTCCGTCGCACCGCTTCATGAATTCCTCTTTACACTTACATACCAGAATGCACTAACATAACCGGTGGGTACGGGACGGGTATCTACAGTCTATTATTACGAGTAAGAAGTAATTTTTACTTATTTACGCTTGGCAGATGGGCGTGCGCTACCATTGAACGCGGTTACTCTCCTTTAGAAGCTCGAGAATTACGAGCCATCGCATCTTTTCACCACCCGCAAGGATTCACATACGGATACATACGAATGGTGAAAATTCTGAATAATGAACGCCAACGTTCCGAATAAGAATAGGCTAGTGCGTACGTATAACGATCCACCTTTTCGTTTTACAGACTCAGTTGATCCACGTTGATGGCTCCAAGAGCGACACAGTAATTGAAGTAAACGTGAAACACGCCGGAAAACAAAACCGTAATGTGGTAAGTGCTCGGCTGTGCTCGTGTTGCCATTCTGATTTCCTGTTTTATCGTTTCGTTTTAGACTCGCGGACATTATTGGTTGGTGTACGTGAATCCGGTCGGAGTAGATGCAACCGTTGAAGCGAAACACACCCGTTGTACGGCTGCCGGCTACGTATGGAATCCTAATTTCATTCAATTGGCCGCTCCCATTAACGTAAGAAAATTTCTATAAACATCATTATCGCGCGCGTACATACGTATGCGTCGTTTTCTTCGCTATCATGTTGTCACTGTTTTTCAAGGATGTGTTATACTACGCCGAGTGTGGTCCTGACCAGCCATACCGATGCTACGCAGGCGACTTATCAGGTAGACTCGGTACGATCGATATAGGCGCCGAAAGAATGGTATTTTCCGATTCCAATCTACCTTTAGGTGAGCTAATAATTATATTGTTAAACTTAAAACACGTTCTAGGTAGGTATAAAACTCTTGCAACTCGCAACTCGTGTAGTCGTAGTGTATCTACGTCTAGATGTACGCGTACATAGACATACTTAGATTAGACGTAAGCACCAATAATGCACCAAGTTATCGCCGCGCATCGCGCTGTTTGCGTAGAAGGAGATATTTCGGTCATGGGTAAATCGATCGTCATACTGGACAAAAATCGAGGACACGATAAATTTTCATGCGCCAATATCGAACCGGACAAAGATATAGTCAAATATGCGAATATACGAAGATCTCCAAAATTTGTGCTGTACGCTATTTATAAAACGCACTGTATCAAACAATAATTATGATTAGTTTTAAATTTAAATGTTGGCCAAATTGATTTTTTTTTTTTTAGGGCTCAATTTTTATCGGACGTTAGAGAGATTTTAGGCGTACCCGAATGGATGTTAACCGTCGACAACAGAAAAACCAAGGTGTTACATAGCGGAACCTGCATACAATTACTGTTCCATTTCAAAGGTACGTTGGTTGTCTTTTTTTCTTGTTTGCTTGTTTTGTCCAAAATGTCTTCGTCACTATGCACACTGCAGCCCCAACCAAAACGAATACGAAAATGAACTACATCAATGTTGTAATTTATTTTCATCGAACGACGTTTGACTTTAATTCACTTATCAGGTCCAAGTGCCAACGAAATAGAACAAGATTTTAGTCGTCTAATGCGAACTGGAAAATTACATTCACCCACCATAAGTAATCCAGGTTACAATCTTCCAGCCAACCGTAAGAAACATTTGAATTACCAAAACTGTCCTCCGAGAGATGCTGACGATAAAAAGCGTTCATCTGGTAAAATACCACATACCTACATAACGTCTGTTGCTCTCGCAGTAACTTATTTTCTTAATTTTTCAATTTTAATAATTTTTACTTTCAGGTAGTGGAATTGCCATCGTCGCAAATATTCGGTTGTATTTTGTCGCGGTTTTCGTTTGCAAGATTTTTGTCACTTACTTTTCTTGAAATACTCGCTCATTAAACGTAGGTAAATGTATTTACATTTTACGTCGCGCATTCGGTTGATTTATGATTGGAACGAGATATTGCGTTGATGAGATTCGTCGCTAAATACCAGCGCCAACGAGAGGGGACACGAATCGTTTACTCGAATTATCAGTATTAATTTACTCGCTTTGATGCGTCTTTTCATTACCTATCTACCTGCCTTACTATATCTATACTTGAATTGTTTTTCATTTCTTTCTTTTTTTTTTTTTTTTAAAATTAAGTTTTTAGTTTTTTTTTTTTACCATTTTGCCATGTTGCAACTTTGCATCATTTTGATACTCGGTACTTGAATAAACTATAATTTTGTTGAATTATTCATTTCCTATGGCCAAGCCATGTGTTAGTATGATGTACTCACGCTCGAGCAATGAGCATAATATTATTACGAGTAAATTACTATTTATCGATGTCGATTTTCGGATCAATATAGTGTAGGTACCTGACCTAATCGCAATATGTGATAAGATCAACGCCAGCAACAGTTTCACATTCACATCGAACGTCCTTATATAGCCTGGCGCACGGGTTAAACTGAAAATCTAGCTCAAATCGCTGGAAAGGTATGCGATTTCCGAATGGAATGCCGAACTAAAAAGTAATGCGTGCGTGTGTATATAAATAGACGAGAATCATATGATTCGGGATACGAGAGAGCGGCGTAAGATGGGTCATTATTTTTAGAATTGGGCTCAGCTCGAAACGCGAGTACTAAACGCCTTATATGTAAGTCAGTAGAGGAAAGTTATTCGACGAAAAGCTCAGTCGTTCGGTGTTACTTAGTGTTGAACGTTTCATCGTTGCGAGTAAAAGTTCCCGAGTTATTACATTACAATGGTGAGTGAATTTGTACGATACCTATACCTATCTAGATACCAAATTTTTTCAAGCTTTTTCAAAATAATATTTTACCAACGCACCTAATATTACCGACCAAGTTGCTGCAATTTCTAAAACACGTTCTTCGTACAACGTATAGCAGGTATTCTACGATTAGGTACCTGCCCACTTAATAGCATGCGAGGTGCGATATCTTCAACTTTTTTAATGTTACCTATATCGATCTCTTACACGAAGTGATTAACCTGATTTGGTTTTTCATAATCATAAGTATTCATCGAAGTAAATAGGTATTTATCTAACCTTTCTAACTACTCAAGGTCGTAGTTACTATAGATTTTCACCTACAGGGCCTACACGTATAACGGACGTCAAAATCAAAAATAACAATTATTTATTTAGTCATCTAATACGTAGGTACGCAGTACGTACCGAGTATCATTTTTGGCACGTACGAGCAATTTCAAATAACCCAGATACCTACTTCGTACTCAACTACTCATGTATGGTACCTTTGTAATTTGGCTATAGAAAAAACACGGGATGGTTTCATTTTAGTTTTTTTTCTCTCTCTTTCTAACGGGTGTACAAACTGTACATATAGATGGGTAGGTACTTAACTTTTACCTTCGATCCAACCTACCCGCGAGTGGGGAATCTCTACTATGCGTATTATTTTATTTTCAATTTTACCAGCTTATTTAGCAGTTGAACAATTTTTTACGGCCATATCACCCCTCATACAGACAAATCTCAACGTACCTATGTGTATGATGTAGATACTTGGCTGACTTGATAAAATAAACATACATTTGGGATATTCAGTTATGTAATATGTACGTGTACTGCACGTGTAGTCTACCTCTCTCTACAATATATCGTTGTTTCAATTGATAATTTTTTTTCTTTCTTAAATTCATCTAGGCGGATAAAGAGAAAGTTAAGAAGAAGAAGGTAAAGAAGGAAGAAAAAGCTGAAGAAGAAGCGCCAGCACCAGCTCCCGAGCCAGAGCCAGCACCAGTTACTCCCAAATCATCTACTCGTGCCAGCTCTAAATCGTCCAAGAAAGCCGTCAAAAGATCCGGCAGTAATGTATTTTCGATGTTTTCTACTCAGCAAGTTGCAGAATTCAAAGAAGTAATTTTTCCTTGCTTTTTGATCTAAATACCCCCCTCTTCCCTGATGAGCTTATTTTTACTATGCACCTCCCACCTATTAGACCACCATTTATAATCGAGTAGGCGAGTAAGGAATAAAAATGAGCACGCGCGCTGGTATAGGTATCTAACGACATTAAATCGAAAACCAGCAGTTTAGATGCGATTGTTTACGTATTAATACTTATTATAATTTCGTTTCGTTTCAGGGTTTCAGTATGATGGATAAAGATAAGGACGGTATTCTTGGTAAAGAGGATCTAAGAGCTACCTGGGATCAAGTGGGAAAATTGGTAACCGATAAGGAATTAGAAGACATGTTGGCTGAAGCTCCCGGCCCAGTTAACTTCACCCAATTATTATCTTTATTTGCAACCCGCATGTCTGGAGGTAAGATCTATACCGTGTACTTCCCATCCCTAGATAGTAGGTACATATAGAGACGGCGAGAGGGGGGGCAATCGGTGCATTTGCACCGAGCCCGTATTTTTTCTAAAGGCCCGTAAAATTTGGCTGGAGTCAAATATTATTTTCATTATCAGGTATTTCCTGAAGTGATTCAAAAAAATGAACAAAAATACGTTAGCATGTTCCCTATTTTTAGATTTTTTGTTAGAATTTTAGTATAGAAACGAAAAAAAAAATAAATTGGCAAAATATACCAACCTCATTTTTGAGTCAGAATTTCAGTTTCATTTTCAAAATTTTGCCTAAATTTTCAATTTTTGCCCACTATATGAAATTTCAATCAAAATATCAGGAGAATTTACGTCACCAAATTTGTGGCTTCCATCCCTCTGCAAAGTAAAAGTGAAGTTTTGTCACTGCAAGTGAGGCGTATAAAAATTTTGAAGAAATTTGGGGTGGGGAGGGGGGGGGTTGAAAAATGCGCCCGAGAAATTTTTACACTGGGGCCCGATCTGGCTCTCGCCGTCACTGTGTACATACCTATGTAGATAGGTGGATAGAGAATAGAGAAGTTGGTTCACATCATTGTTTAGGTGTATGGTACCTATAGTAACTTATTTAGTTTAAAGTCCACTAACCGGTACGGTCTATTCCCAACAATATTTTGTACTTATTTTACTAATAAATACGTGTGTATCACCGAATGTCATATACCTACATATGTATGTGCAGGTGCTGACGACGACGAAACTGTGAGAAATGCTTTCATGGCCTTCAACGAAAAGGGAAAAATCGACAGCTCCAAGTACGTTGGCAATATTTGCGCGAGTAAATTCCAATCAAAATGTAGGTAACGAGTATCCATTTTGTAATACCTATGTATTTTTCGCAGATTGAAGCACGCTTTGTTGTCGTGGGGCGATAAATTCACCCCCAAAGAAGTAGCGGATGCGTTCGACGCTATGGATATCGACAGAAACGGACTAATCGACACCGAAGATCTAATCCAAATGTTGATATCCGGAGGTGACGAGGAATAATTTTATATCCGCCTTTACTGCCTAATGAAAAGAAAAATAGAACGGATCCAAAAAAAAATTGTAATTATTATAATTATTTTAAATTATACGTAATTTGTTTTCTACGTGTCGCATCTGTCACTAATTCGCTCATCGTTAGGCGCTTATACAACAAATTATACAAATTTTTACAGATACAAAAAGTTGTGTGTGTGTGTGTGTCCAACTGTCTGACGTCTGAGTCTAATTAAGTAGGCAGGTACATATAAATTGTACATAATACCTCCATTTACTTATGGGTACCATACTGCACTTCAAGTCGGATAGTATACCTATATTATGGTAGTATGTAAACAAAACCAGCGAAGCGAAACATATCAAGTTCAAAATACACGAGTTAGGTATACATTTACGCATACCTTCTTGACGGCTGTGAAGTATTTGCCAAATATTCTATTTGGATGCTTCAGAGTTGAGATACTCATACAGGTATACCCAATGCAGTACCTGCCTAAGCATTTATCAACTTGATACACTTCTTTACACACGTTTATTTGGCACAATTGGAATTGGGTACTAAATGACAATCAAGAGTAGGTACAATGAATTTTTCAACTTGGCTCATTCTTCTGTTGTTCTTGGAAAATGTAGTTCTGTAAAGAAGATAAAAAATACCGCATAAGTTAGGTGAAATATTAACTAAAATACGAGCTTCCTCGAGATTCTGTCGAATAGACAATAGGTAGGTGCATATTATAGTGACAAATAACAAATGAAACGATCGAACGTACTTCTTTGGCTATTCCGGTAAGAGCTGCTGCTACGAATTCACCCGTTTCCGAAACTAATGTATAAAAGAAACCGTTTCGGTTGCATAGTAATTCGTAGGGGTGTCCGTACTCCTGCGAATGCGAATGTCAATTGCCAACAAAAACGTATCAACAGCAATACTTATGAAGTGTAGGTAGATACGAGTACCTATGTGTAGTTGTGTATGTGTACGCAGTACGTACATAATCTGCCCACATCGACAGGTCAATCTAAACTATCTAAAGTACCTACAAACTTACCACAACACTTCCGCCATCCATCACCAATATTTTGTCACAGTCTACAACTGTATTGAGGCGGTGCGCGATTGTTAATACTGTTTTTGATCTTAATTTATCACGAATGGTCTTCCTAATAATACTATCTGTCCTGCGCAAATGCGACAATTAAACGTCATCGATACGATATCAAATTAAGTACCTGCGTAAGTAGCTATACAAATAGTTAGGTAGGTACCCGAGTACACATATTACGTACGTATGTGCAAGTGCATTATATACAAACGGTATTATACGTACTGCTGGTCCACATTAGCGGTCGCTTCGTCCAAAATAAGTATTTTATTGTTTCGTATGATAGCACGCGCCAAACATATGAGTTGACGCTGGCCTACGCTGAAATTTTTTCCACCCTCCGTAATTATCGTATCTAGTCCCAGCGCGTTTGATTCGGTCAGTACCTTTCCTAACTGCGCCTGCGATAAGTACGCGACACGTAAATAAAACTGCGAATACCATACCTACGTATTCTACGAGTAATAGTAAACATATGTAGGTGCGTACGTCTTGGATAGCTTTCCATAGCGCGGCATCGGTGTATTCTTCGAAAGGATCTAAATTTCTGCGCAACGTGCCGGAAAACAGAACCGGATCTTGCGGTATAACCGAGATCTTCGAACGCAACTTCTCCAATCGAATAAAACTTGTGTCCACGCTGTCGATGATAATCGATCCGTCAACGTATCCTAATCGAAATAAAACTGCCAAGAGCGATGTTTTTCCGGCGCCCGTTCTGCCCACAATGCCAATCTATGTATACGTAGGTATAGGCAGTAGGTATAGGGTAATTGCGTGAGCGAGTAAGTAGTTGAGGTACTAAGTGTTGTTTCAGAGGAAATACCGGCATTGTCGCGCTGTCGCGCATCGGCAGGTACGTAGTGGGTAGTAGGTACTCACTTTTTGTTGCGGTTCGACGGTGAAAGAGATATTTTTTATTGCCGGCTCCGACCAAGTGTTATATCGAAAGCTAACCTTATCAAATACAATTCTACCGCTCAACGGCCAATCGTCCGCAACGAAATCCTCTGCGAATGAAATTAGATAGGTAAGTATTTACGTAGGTACGCGCATACTATGTGTATAGGTGGGTACCTACGTTATTATTACGCACCTATCGGTTGTTTTTCTGATTCTAAAGCTGAATACCGCAGTAGTCTATCGACAGAAGTTACTTGATTTGAAACTTCTGCCGATAATTTCATCGACCATTGCACGAAATTCAGCAACAGAGTCAACTGAGCCAAGGCCAGTCCAATCTGACTTCCAGTCACTGAAAAGTAATAGGTACTTGATAATAATAATAACAACGGACCTAATGATAATGATATCATATCATAATATCTTCGCAAGCACTATAAGTAGGTACGGTATGCAATTGCATACATGATTATGTGAATAGGTGATACGTACGGTTGAGGAAAAAACTTCCCATCACAATTACGGCTAAATAGAGAAAACAAATAACTTCTAAGCAATACGCGTAACCTAAAGCTGTCATGTTATAAAGGTACCAAGCTGACGAGTAAACGTCCTGACAACAAAGGAAAATTCAAATCAATAGTAGACACGGTCGTTCTTGTGCCCGTATGGTATGCACGTTATGTACAGACAAGTATCTACAATCTACATACATATACGTAGGTAGGTACCTACATTATGTATGCATTGCATATGAAGACGTCAATTCCAAAGCCGGGTTAGTCCAAAAAATGAAAAAATGAGTTAGCAACGGATTCTAGAGGTAGAAGTGGTTCTTCACACGTG
>FIZT01034880.1:0-21337 GCA_900065295.1 Paracoccus marginatus
TACATGTAATTGCACATTTTTACTGGATGCGCGTATTTCGATTAGAAAATTCGTAAAAACGTCGAATTTTACCAGCTTTTCGAAGATTTGACAACGTTCTACCAAATATAAAAATTTGAAAAAAATCCTGTATGATGTAAAATAGACTGAGAAACATTGAGGGAAAAAAAATTTTGTCCACCCCAAAAGTGTGCCCCCTGGGGCGATTTTCAATGTTCAAGGTCAAATTCAAGGTCATTTAAGCAGTCAGAAAAATCTGAAAAATTTCACAGTACTCCCCTTGAGTACTCTCACCCACATGTACGTGCCAAGTTTAAAAAAAATCGGTTGAGAACTCGCGGAGAGAGGATTTTTAGCTTGAAAATCACGTTTTTTGGGACCCCAGTCCAAAGGGGCTGGGATAAAAATTCGCTCTTGCGCTATAAAATCATGTTATACCAAGACAAGTGGAATGGCATAAAAATTTTGCCCAAGTTCCACCGGAGCCTTTGGCGATTTCGGAAAACTTAACAATTTAGGAGAATTTCGCGATTTTAGAGGATTTGGAATATTTTTAGAAATTTCGATGGTTTTGAAAAATTTGAAGAATTTTCACAACTTGAAATTTTTTAAAAATTCAACAAAATAGACATATTTGAAAATTTTACAATTTTGAACGATTTAGCAATTTTTCAAAACTGTAAATTTTTTGAAAATTGTCCAATTGTTCAAAATTGTAAAATAATCAATTACTTTTTTGATAACTTTTTCCTTTTTCCTGTGGAATTTGATATTTTTTTAAAATTTCAATTCTAAAATTCATCATTTCACTTCAAACTTTACCTACAGAACGATCATATAACTAGCGCTTCGCTTCTGTCGGGTGCCTCTCGACACCTCACGTCTTTCTTATTACATTTTCCCCCTTTGCTAGAATGAGAGCAAATGCAGCGAGTGGATGAAAATCTCGCTAAAATTTAGAACGTATCGAAGAAGAAGTATACATAATACGACATACGATTGCATAATGCGTCGAATATAGCATTCACGTGTTCATTAAAATGGCTCCCCGGCAATACGAGCCGTTTTTTGAGCCGCGTCCATTAGCGCTTATAGCGTAAGCAAGGTGAACTTACCCTAGGTAGGTATACGTACATATTACGTACTTACTCGTACACTTACACGGCGAACGTCGCGTCGCTCGGCGTCGCATTCGAAACTTTTCGCAGGCCAAGTGCGATGAGTAAGTAAATTGCATATGTTAGCTTTGGTAAGCGATAGTAGATATGGCGGGCCGGGCGGGGCAGGGGACGTCGTGGTACGGCGCGTTAAATCTCGAAAGTACCTTAGCGTTTCAATAAGCTCATATATACGTACGTACGGTACGTAGATACACGTTACGTTATACGTATGTATGTATTTTGTACTCTCACACGCCATATATGGGGTGTGTAATCGAGAAGAGCTTATTTGTTTAGCTTTTATTTCGCGAGTCGAGAGTAATTTAGTTGGAAATGAATAAGAAAATATGAGACTATGGGGTAAAATTAATGCGCGACATGAACGAACGCGTATTTAACGGGGCACGGCGCGACGCACAAGGTCCCTTAAGTGAAGTTCAGATTTAGAAACGAGCTTAACGGTAAATACACGATATCGCTATTTATGTAAAATAAGATCACCACGCTCTCTTCGGGTTATACTGGGTACACTACACGTACGTGTATATACGCGGGCGTTTATTTTTGTTCGGGTCGCGAAAAACACGGTGCAACCGAACAGATCAAAGTTAGATGATCGGAAAAGCTCATCGGCCCGCTAAAAGGGTACATACGTAATTCGATGTGTAGGTACTTAGCTTAGAACGTGCGCACCCTCTCCGAAGAAGAAAAAACTATATTATCAAAATTTTCCATCCAAATTGCCTTCGTTCGATCTAATATGCGCGAATATAGAGTAATCTCAAGGCAAAGTAAAGATTACTATAGGCGAAAGCAGGTACACTACACAGCAAGTATCTATACAGGTATTCTTATTCGCGTATTGTTTTTTGCATCCCGCTTACATTATTTGTTAAAATGTAAACTCCAAACGACCCATTCTGTAGTCGAGATTTCTGCCCATTTCTCCCTCCAATTCGCAGATTTCTCCCTCATCCATTTTTTCCTTCTCGAGGTTTATTATTATTTAAAAGTTGTCTCGAATAAACACCCTAGCCACCATCTCACGTCGCGTGTTATTCAATTTGCCAAAGTCATCGTAACATTGCCGCTGCCTCGTAGACTGAGTTGGTACGCTTCCACAGGATACCGGCGAATTGAAAAAGAAACGCAGCTTTACGCTCGTACGAGTTTTACATCGGTTGTCTGCAACGATAATGATGGCTTTTTTTCGTCTTTCTCTTTCCAGACTGTAATGAGGTCGTATTTTTTACGCGCGTGAAATGATCACTGGATTGAAGGAGCGGGGAAAGAAGAAGGGAGTAGATGAGACTTTGCGGGCTCGATTTCGAAATTAGAAGTTAATTCAGTCTTCCTTGACTTCGTTTTTTTTTTCATCATGCCCAGATTATCGACGAGTGGTTTAAATTGGCGCGAGTGACCGTTGCGAAAATGAAAAAATGACCGCGAGTTGGTTTCTATAACTTGAAGTTTTTGGTCTGTATTGGTTGGATTGCAAAATTTTTGTGTCAGATATCATATCAGGGCCGACGGATCATACCGCATACGGTTTCTCCATAGACCATTATCTAAATGGTCTAAGGGTTTCTCATTCCTCTCGTCAACGAACTTCTCCCGAAAAACAATTTTTATATAGACTCCTCGTCCTCTCGTCAACGAGCTTCTCCCGTCAACGAACTCCTCCCATCAATGAACTTCTGTATTTCGTATATCGTATATTCGCACCCGTTTAGATCGAATGGACAAAATCGTTCATTTGTTGGCGCAATTGCACACATGATGGCCTAACGTCAACGGCGCAATTGCAGGTATCTTCGGCGCAATTACTGTTTTGCCGTCCCAAAGAGCTACTTTTCAAAATTAACCATCAGACATTGGGGAGACAAAAAAAATTTGAGGTGGATTTTCCACCTCTCACCCTACCTCATCACCCCCCAACAAAAACGTGAATTGAAACTAAATCTCGAAATCGAGCTCAGCGAGTCAGTTTTACCCCTTTATACACTTTTTTCGTGACCACTTTGCCTGAAGTTTCCAAAATTGGATTTTTACCCTAGAATTTCAAGTTTTGGCGGAGTACAAGGGTGAATATTGGTCGAATGGAAATTTCATTGCCAGATTCGGTTTCTGTGGGTCAAATTACGCCCATATAAGCGGTTATAATTATTTTTGAAAAACCTGAAAAATTTGGTTTTTCAACCTTTTTTTTTTTCTGAAAATGTAGAGGATAATCGAATTTTTCAAGTTTTGCCAAAATTATCGCGAAAAGTTCCTAGATGAGGATAATTTGATCAGTAGAATCACAATTTAGCATCAGAAATTTGTTTTGATCAATATTCCCCTTCGTATTCTGTCAAAACTTGAGATTTTTGCACAAAATTGATTTCTCATTAAAGTCTACCTGAACTAAAAATCTGAAAAAATTTCCATACATTGTGATAGGGTAGGCCCACATTTGTATCAAAAAGAAAAATTGAAATTATGGTGATTCTAAAATTTCCAAGTAGGGTTTTGGCTAGAATGCAGAGCGAAAAAATCTGAAAAAAATCTCAAAAGTTCGTTCCGACTTTTCGTATATAGGTACCACAAATGAATTTCAAAATTTTTTGTTAATTAGGAACCAAAATGAGATTTTTCAACGAAACACCGATAGTTTGGGGTCTGGGGAAGATGAGGTGGGGTGGAAGGTGAAAAATCCACCCTAAATTTTTTTTTTCTGTCCAACTTTCGAGCAACTCCAACATTTCAATTTCCGTTCACAAAACGAGAATCCTGCATCGAAACGTAAATCCACTCCGCACCCAAAACAAGTTAGGTGGGCCACGCAACCCAACGATCCTTCGAAATTGAATTTTTCTAGTCACGCCATTCGATACGAGCCGCCATTAATTACCCTACCGCTTACAGCAGCTTCCCAATTACGCGGCCATTTCCAAATACATTGGTACCCACGTAGATAAATACACGCGGACTTGGAAACGTATTAACGTCGAGACGCGAATAAACAAACCGGGGCACTGGGAGACAGGCGGACGACAAAAAACCAAACCGGCACCACATCGAGCGGAAAATACACCGGATAAAAATGTTATTAAATATTTTCCACCAGTCAATACGAATAAATCAATTCGTTTTCGTTTTAACGCTCGACTAAATTTTTTCCCAACTTGGCTTTTATTTTCCCTCATTCATTTCTATAGATATACTTAGTATGAAATTTCTCAAATTAGTTGCGTTCTCTTGCTTCGGCTTCAAACATTCCTCTGGTCATTTTTTTTTTTTTAACGAAACTGCCTTCCGGTTGATTAATTTTTCAAGTGACAAACGTTCAATTGGGATCAACATCGAATCGTGAAGATACTTACGTTATGAAACCACGTGATTCTATGCTGAGGTGGATTCGATCTGACTTTGCATTCGAAGTAAACGTCATCTCCTTCTTTGATATTCTTCGGATTAAGCGAGTTTCCAAAATGCAACGATACAATTGGCGGATCTGCACAAAATAAAGGAGAACATTGAAAGATTAAAATTTCTACGTTTTATAAAGGAATATTCGAAAATCCAGCAGCACGATGACGACGATGACGCTCCAATTTGTGAAAAAATCCAGACAGGTATACGGTCCCTTCATAATTACGCACCTCGATCGAGGTACGTATACGTGTGCGTCGAAGCAGAACAATTGCGAAGGCAGTGCGGACCGCACGAACAGAACGCACGACACCTCGTTTTCATTAACCGGCCTTCCCGTCAGCCAGATTGAAGTCTAAACGGGCCTGCGGTTGATTGGGGGAGCAGGACATACAGAACTAAAGATAATTGGCAAGGCGAGAAAACTTTTATAACTACAAACGACGACGACGACGAGAACGCGCGAATGAATCGAAAACAAGCACGAAGAAGGAGAGCGAGGGCGGAAAGGAATTCGCGAAACGGTACAAGAACAACACTGGCACTATATACGGCTGCCCTGGCCCCCGTGCGACGTATTGGCGTTATAATGATAACGTCACCTGTCACGGCTGCCAACTTAGCACAATGCACAACACGCTACCTTTAAATGTGATGTCTCAATTAGTGCCAAGAAAAGCCGAGCTGCAGAATAGGACATTTAACGGGTCTCGAAGCTGTTTTCGAAAACTTTTACCCAGGCGAAACTTTTAATTTAGTTATAACGTCGCTCGCATCCCCCCTTCTCCCTCTCACGCGCCTTCGTCTCAACGTATTGCCAACACGTCTAGCTCCTCTTTCTCTCTCGTGCCTTTCCTCGATATAACCCCTCCAACCGAGGGTTAGGTACCTTAGCCTCCGCTGCTGCCACCAAACACTAATGTATGCTAATAACTGATATTTATTATTTCACGAAATTTTACGCGACCGCCTGCCTGCTTGCCCTTACCTAACTTGTGGATTTTAAATTTGATTTATTTTCGTTGACGTGATTTCTTCACATTAACTTCCTCCTTTTTCATTTTACACCAAACTCGTACCCTTCACCTAACTTTTACCTATCACATCTGGCCTGCTTGCAATAACCAACGTTCACCTTATCAGCCTTTTCGCCTTTCTCTTTTACGTACACAAAAATCATCATACTATATACCTGGCGTCGTTTCTTCACCCACACAACACACACGCGCACGTAGAAAATTAAGTATGATTCGTCATCGACGCCATTCTACCCTCGATGTGAATTTCCGAAGAAAATCATTCATTCACGCCTTTATCTACACCTCATAGGAGCTCATTTCATAATACGTTGATACCCTTCGACTCCTGCTGCTCCTATTACTAAATAACTGGCGAAATTCTAACGCAATCGTGGCACTACGACGACGATGGTAGGTACGTTTAAATTAAAAAATCCGTCTTGCCTCGACTATACCCTCGTACCCCTGATTTATTGCCGTCGAATTCCAACCCAACCTCCTTGCCCCTGCACTGAATAGCTACACCAATGAGGTTTTTCGATAACTTTTCAATAAGTGTATTTTAATATCCGTAACCGCGCCGCGCCGTGTACAGTCGTACAATTTCGGTCGTGTTTTGATTTTCCTCGCGAACAAACATGTGGCGTTGATTGTGAAAGAAATTTTGGTTTTATTTTGCTATTGAAATATTCGAGTACATATTTGTTACGACTTGTGACCCAACGTATTGTTTGTACCGCGCAGGTACTCGACTGCAGGCCGCAGTGATAAGCAGGTTGCATAATGGATCATGCGACGAGCTGTGTCATCGGTATGAATACTGCGCAAGAATACGGATTAGGCTCGGTGTTGAATAAGTTGCATACGCGATTCGCCGTAAATACGAAAGTGCGGTTCAGGTCCAGACAGAGAGATTGTCAGTAGATTTATGAGACGTAGAATAACACAGCATCTCACTTGAAAGGAATACCTTGAAAAAAATTAGGAATTTCAAAAAAAATTGTAGACTGAAGGGTCTATCCTAGCAGTGAGAGAGACGTCAGGGGTAGACGTGTCCTACCTGAACCACCAGTGAGCTGCGGAGACTCCTCTGCGCATCAACCGGGGAAGACTGTATGTAGCCAAAAAAACACGTTTCGATTATACGTACGAGTTCTTTATTTACTAGGCTTCAATTACATAAGGTTCTAGGCTCGGGTTATGTAGTATTTCTCGCGACACTTTACCAAAGAGTAGGAAACTATCTACTACTTTCGTAATGCGTTGGCGTTCCCACTACAAAGTAATTCTGAAAAAAAAAGTTTCTCCAACAAAATTGTAATTTTTTCAAAAAATGTACAAATTTTCATTTTTCTTAATAATGTCAAAAATGTAATTCTCCAAAAATTGATTAATTTTTCACAAAATTATCATTTTTGTTATTTTTCAAAAATTATAATTTTGAAAATATTGGAATTTTTAACAAAACCTCTATTTTTGAAGAAATTCGTAAGTTCCAAAATGAGATCAAGTTTGAAGAAAAAAGTCTAATTGTAAACAATACGAACTCCCAATGAGTGTAATCTCAATTTCTCAAATCAGACAAGACATTTAAAATTCTCCTCATTTGCGTCACAACACTATTATGGAGGCCATCTACTGCGACGCGACGAGTACGACGAAACGCTGTCATCGTAATTATCGATACTTCTCACACTTTCAAATAGTAAAGCAATTACGATTTAGACCGTCTCAGTCTCAGTCTCGGTCTCAGGGGAGGCTTCGTCGGTTTTCTCGAACCCTTCTTTCTACGCCGGCTTAAGAACGCACCGCTTAACCGAACCCCGAAAAAGAAAAACCGACCTCCGGTGGTTGTCGACAACGTACCCTACCAAGGGTCGCATCCTCGCCGCTGGAAATTTTTCGCTATCGACGTGTACGTAAATTTTCTGCTCGTCTGATCGCGTTCTTCTTCTCGGATGAAGAAAAACTTGCTTGACGAACGAGAATGTTTTGTCGACGACGTCGGCGTCGTCGCTCGCAAGCTCTCGTCGTAACTTTGGCAAAGTGTTGCTGCGAAAATTTACTACAACAAAACGAAATTACGACGCAATTAATGCTGAGTCGCAGTCTTTTGAATTTATTTTTGCCATTTTAACGGCTCGGTTTAGCGTTCGTTACCGTAGCTTTTGTTTCAACTTTAGAAAATTAACATTAAACCGTGCACCGTTCACTGCCTTCTGCCTTAGACGGCGACAGCGGCGGCTGTTAAGTACAACGTCGCGCAAGCTATTTTCTTTCGCCGCTTTTCGCCTTTGCTTTGTGTGTCCTGTGTGCTTTTTACCTTCGTTCGTTGCTGCTACTGCATCTGGATGCCACCGCCAGCGTCATCCGCCGCCTTCTCTTCTTCTTCTTCTTCTTGCCTACTCACGCCATCACGAGATCGTATACTCCGAGACGAGATATTCAATTACTTTTTTTTCCACCTTTTTTTAATTTTTTTACTTTTTCAGCTCACAGTATACTTATACTAGTAGTATTTCGAATTCGCCCAGTTTCAGAGTGTTTTTTTCGCGACATCGAAGACGGTGCGGAAGCAAAGGGGTACTGAACGAGAAACGTAATCGCGATAATTGGTGAATTTTCGTTATTGGGTACAACACGTAACGGATAAAATTATTTCTACTTTACGATTTTAATTAAAGCTGCTGCTACAACTTTGTATACCTACGTATAGCCTGGCAAGAACTCGACTTCCTTCGTGTAGATGGGGATAGGGTAAGGTGAATCAAAATTCAACGACAAGCTAAAGCTCGCGTCCCATCATAAGGACGGAAGCAGAGGGTGTTATTACATGATATTTTATTTTCTCGCTATTTTCCTTTCTTTCTTTCTTTCTTTCTTTCTTTCTTTCTTTCTTTTTTTTTTGTAAATAACACCGATAATAACAACGCTGAAAATTACACAAAAATAAAAAAATTAAAGAAGAAAAAAGTCTACTTACATAATACGTTCAACATGATGAAGTCTTCCATCGTAGCGTTAGTGACCATTGGATTTTCGGCGCGACATTTTAACAAACGACCGTTGTCTTCCGGTCTGGGCGCGAACGTAATTGAAGTGTACGAAACGGTTTCGTTTTTCCTTTCCACGATCTGTAATATCGGAATAAATGTATAATTACCGTCGACCGCCGAAAAGGCTGCGCCATACCAAGTGAAATACCAGTAATTTCGTTCTCGTATACCTACCTACGTAATCCAGCTACAAATGCGACTCGGATCGCTCGCATTTCGTGTACACAGTACACACGAAATAGCCATTTCTCAAATTTACACAACACCCGCCGCGCCGTCCTCGTCGCACTGGTCGAATCGTTGTTATTGCTGATGTAAACGCGCGAGGTATGTCAATTTAAACTCGAAATCCTACCTATAGGTTTCGGGTTGTGAGGTGTTTTCACCTGTGCACTTGTTCGCGCGATAAATTTCAAATTATGCCGTTCGGGGATTTCCGGCCGTGCGGTATCTATCAAAGAAAACCGAGGGGAGTGTACGAGGTATACTATGGCCCTCTATTGTATTATATTATACTGTTGTTGGGCATTTCGCTAACGAATTTACAGGTGTATGTCTGGTTACGACTTTCGACGAGTCGAATTTCCTTCTACGAGTCAATTTTTAACACGAATTAAATCATTAGTACAAGCGAGAATTTTGAATTTTTCAAACGATTCGAAATTTCCATGCTTGAATAGCTTTCGCAAATCTTTGATGAAAAAATTTCCCGCGAAGCAGGAACAAAACTCCATGAATAATTGGTTCAAATCGAAACTTTTCGAACCGGAAATAAAACCGATGAACTGAGCGAAAAATTAATCAGTCGTTTGCGAATAATTCGTTCGGATAAAAAATGAAACTGTCGTTTCCTCATTCCATTTAAGCAATTGATGACACGAAATGAGTTGCATCGTTAAAAAATAAAAAATTTCGAAAATGATTCAGTCGTTCGCGAACGAATTAAACGTTCGAAAGACTTTTCAATCTTCAAATTACTTCAATTACCGGTAGTAAGCAGTTCATACATGATTCTAAGCAGGTTTTGAATCGATCATTCGCGAACGATTCCAAGAAAAAGTGAGTCTCTCGTTCAGGAACGATTTGTTCGTTCGTGACTGATTTTCCAATGAGTTGAGATTCAAAAATTGCAATTTTGTCAGAAAAATAAATCAACTCGGTGTTCACAAATGATTACAAATTTCGTTCGCGAACGATTTTCGTTAAAATTGATTTTGACATTCGGAAGTGATTTGTACGTTTCAAAGCAAAATTTAAAAACATTGGAAATCAATATCTTATGTTTTCCTCCCCAACTGGAGGATCTGTCCTTTGCGAATGATTCGATGAAAAATTGATTCATTTGTTCAGGACACTTGTTCATGACTGACTTTTCAAAAAGTCAAGATAAGTCAGTGGCAAAATTCTGGCCACATAGAAAATAAGTCGTTCACGAACGATTCTAAATGACTGCGAAGTGATTCAGTCTTTCGCGAACGATTTTTTAAAAAATGATTCAGTCGTTCGAAATTATTTTGAACTTGAGGAAGTTGAATTTGAAAAAAATTGCTATCGTTAACATGAGAATCGTTCAACTGAAAATCAGTAATTCGCGAATGACTGCATGAAGAAGTGATTCAGTCGTTCAGAATCGATTCATTCATTCATTCATTCATGACTGAGCTTTTAAAAATCAAAAATTTCATCATTTCCTTCACATAAAAAATTAGTCACTAACGAACAATGATTAATGTATTCGTTCGCGAACGATTCCTGGAAAAAATGATTTGGTCACAAGAAAATGATTCAAACTTCCAAACACAAATTTTCTTAACTTGAAAATTAGAAGCAAAAGAATTATAATTTATTTGAGAATCAGTCGTTCGTGAACGATTCAGAAAAAAGTGATTCAGTCGTTCAGGAACGATTCATTCGTTCGCGAATGAATTCTCAAAAAAATCCAGATCTAAAAATTGTAACATTCTCGTCATACCGTACAAAAAATTAGTCGATCACAATTAAATGAATTTTCTGAAAAATAAAGTCGTTCGCGAACGATTCGTTCAAAATCAGAAAATCCCTCAAATCAATTTTCTGCCAAAAAGTGAACCAAAAGAATAATGGAGTTGTTCGCGAGTGATTTTGAAAAAAAAAAGTCAAAAAATTCATGTACTTCAAGAAAATTATTCTGCAAAAAATCAGTCGTTCGTGAACGATTCTGGACTTGACTGAATTTGAAGATTTGAATTTTTCAAGCAAATTTCGATTTGTATAATTATATTGGAAAAAAAAGGCTCAAAAATGTCACAGAAAATGATTACACCAAAGAGCTAATGTAAGAAAATACCTACGTAAATAGGCCACCTTATATCTACTATCCCAAATTTTCGCAGCATCCTACTCTTGAAACTAATCCAACTAATTGGAGAATCCACTGATTCGATAATTTGCCGGTCACATTTTTTTCCCATTCATTAACCTTGAGCACGAAATTCTCAAAGCTACGAAAATGCCCGGATCGATAAAAATTGCAGCAAAAAAAGCACCACGTATTCGACTTGTAATCCTAAAACTAATTTCTTTTTTTCGAAAATCCCTATCTCGCGTATCGACTCCGATAAAACACCGACTGAAAAAATACGCTCATCTAGATCTAGGTCAAAATGTTCTCGACCGAATAAAAAAAAGAGAGGAAAAAAGAAGCGAGCGAGACGATTAGAAAAAGGTGCGTATAAATCGTCGTTTGTTTCCAAATTATATACATGGGCTACCCTTCTACCCCTTCGACACACCCTTTACCATACCTCCTTTCTTTAAACTCGAAAATAAAAAGTGGGTAAAAAAAAAAATCGCAAGAAGAATAAAAAAAGAGAAGAAAACCGCCTCGACATAATTAGCGTAAAAACGCGCCGTTATTAACGAATAGAATATCCAAACAAACGAGTTATTTACAATACGTTAAGACAACAAGCATCGCGATTAAGCCGAACAAACGAAAATACAATAGAAGAATTATATTTAAACAATAAATCACCGGCAACGAAGCGAGCAAAAGCTGTCTACGGTCGTGTTTTTAAAACCACAAAAATACCGCGCACACCGCACCGCCAGCCACAAAAACCAGAAACGAAACACACAGTTAAAAGTGTAGTACGTAAAAGCGGAGCGTGGAAAAAAAAAGTAGGTACATAAGCCGTCAATAGAAAGAGAGCACGAGAGGGGAAGAAATCTAAAAATATATTCTTTTTTCGGCTCCATTTTCCTCTGCCGTTTCGTTAGCGGTTTTATGTAAAAAAGACATTCGAAAGTATAGAGATTTATATTTAATAATGCGCCTTCGACTTTTACCATCAGTATCTAGGTACATATATATTTTGCTGCTCAATTTTCAAGTATGCCTTAAGCTGGGCATAAACATACAACACGTCGTTACGTAGTATTTAGCTACACAACAAAACCGAATTTACCTCGTCCCTGGCTCGAAGACGACGCAGCACCGAAGACGACTCCAAGTCGAGTGAATTTTTAATCCGCTTATCGAAGGTTTACTTCGATGACGCTTCGAATTTGATAAAACGCAACAAAACGTGCACTCGCACAGGTATCGCGATTAATATTTTAATATTCGTTTGTTAATTATAACAGAGGCGGCGAGTTCTGCTGCGCTACGGCGACGCCATCGCATCGCAGCGTTGCGTTGTCGGTACCTTTATACACATACTCGTAAATTCGTCTATTAAAATATTAGCGTAGCGTACCACCCTTACACCGAATTTACGTATCACTTAAGAACCATCATCGCGTATGTACTCGAGTACCGAATAAGACCTGAAACTTTATCTTTCTACCTCCTATGTGCATTGTGCACGTATTAAAATTTCATATAATAAAATGTGAAAATGATAAAGGAAACCGCAACCTTCTTGTATACTTATACGTGCAGCTACGTGAATACGAGTATTTCAGTTGTATTTTCACTCATTCACGTACCTTCGTCCGATTATACTGAATCTCTGCTTTCCACCACGATAATCTGGCATGAGGTCGAGATCCAGTCACCTCGCAGTTTAACGTGTACTCCTCGTTGGTCACCAGGTACAGTGGTTTTTGTAGTATCTTCACCGATAAAGGTCGCACTGCAATTGAAAAATAAATCGGATTTTTTAGAATTTTTGAAAATAATTTTTACACGAAACTGCTCCCTAGTACCTAGCTACCTACTCTCTCAATCTGGAATCTGTGAAAATTCACCCGAATTTTAGTGATTTTTTCACTGATTTCCCTGTGCTGCAATTCTGACTTTTTTCAGTGATTTTCACTGATTCCAGATTGAGAGAGTAGAGGTGTCCCAACGTGAAAGAAATTTCAATACAAAACAAAAACAAATCAAAATAACGTGCAAAAGTAGCCCAAAAAACAAAATTTCAATTTTAGTGAATTTTTGGAAAATTAAATTTGGCCCAGGTACGGAATTAAACATATATGCGAAATTTTTCACAGATGAAGTAGGTAGAAGGCTAAAATTTGATACGCAGAACGCACCCATATTTTCACCTTTCTGAATCGATCAAAAGAAGTTTCGAGCAGTTCTGCAGCTTCCAGTAAATTTTTGGAAGCTACAGTTATTGAAGAATGTTCCAAATTGATTGTGAATAGTAAATTAACAGAAGTTGGCGAACTTCACCACTGATTCTGATGAATTTTTACAAAATCAAAATTAATTTTTTAACGATTCAATTTTTTTTTTTTTAAATTAAAAGTTCACTTTTCAGGCATGGGGCGATGAAAAAATCTCAAATTCAGCACGTGTCCCACTATCGATCACCTCTAAATCGGCTAAAAATGACTACGAGTAGTTCTGGAGCCTCCAGCAAGTTTTTGGAATTTTTCATTTTTTATTCAAGTATTATATTTAGGTAAAAAATGCTGATTTTTAATCAGAAACAGAAAAATATAGATCTCGGATTATGAATCATGATCGATCGATAGGATCACCAACGCATACTATTCAACTCCGCTAAATTTTCCTCGTACTTGGAGCGTTTTTGAAAAACTAAAAAATCTTTTTCAATGTCGCATCTGATCTGATACAAGTTTCTCAAAAATTCTCTGAAATTCAACGGAGGCTCTTCAGAACCCGTATTTTTTTTTTTTTTAATAAAAATTTAGTAGGTATATGTGAGTAAAATGTTGTATTTTGAAGACAAAATATGGGCCTAAATAAATCCTTGATCAAAGTTCATTTACCAATTTTTTTCCACATTGCATTTCATTTAAAAAAAAAATAAACATTGCATTGAAAGCTTTGAAGTTGCAAGAGAATCATTTGGCTTCTGGAAATTTCGCAACATTGCTTCGTGTTAGAATTTTTTTTCTATTTTACTTTACAGTCTTACACATGCTTGGAAATTACTTCAATTTTTGTCAGGAGCTGGGGTGATATCTAAATTTTTCACCCCGTCTCTCAAGCCCAATTTCGTTCAAAAGAAAATGCTTGAAAATTCCTAAGCCCTTTACTCTATAAATCGAATATTTTCGGTCTCAAGGTTTTGGCAGGTGAAGAGAAAAATTGTTTATGAAAATACGACAAAAAATTATTGAAAAATACGTAGCTGATTTCTTTCAAAACAATTTTTCATTTACCTGCCCATCTGACGACAGAATTTCTTGCAAAATAGAAAAAAAAGCAACAAAGAAAGCACTATTCATAATATTTTCGTCGCCATATTTCATGATAAAATTAGAATTAAATTGGATTATAGAACTTACGATGCAATTCGACTCGAACGGTTCGATGATACGGTTGAATTAAATCGGTATTGGTTGCCTGGCACGTGTAAGTTCGATTTAAATACGACCTTGATACGTTCGGAATATCTATTTTGCTAATCACCACTTTACCATCGGAAGATGTTGATTGGCTTTCGATGACTGTGTTCTCCATGTACCAGCTAACCATCGGTATTGGTTTACCTGATTGTAAGCAAACAAAGAAATTTCGAACATGATAAGAAAAACGCCCAATGACAGTATACATATCTATAGGTGGTATAATTTTACAAAAAATAACGCTTAAAAGACAGCCTATCAATTTACTAAAATCAATATATTATAAGTTAATTCGAACGTGAATGATTTTATTCATGCAGAAAACGCGATATTTTCAAATCTCCAATGAATCGACGATGGGCATTAATTTGCCTTTGGCGGCGAAGAGATAGGCAACCCCGCCAGGCTCGGTTATCAACCTTATGAACTTAATTTGGAAACGATAATCCGGCGAAAATTCACCTTTCACGCGAACCGAAGGCCCAGCTGCTTTTATTCGTAGTAGAGGTTGGTGGCTCGACCTTCATTCTTCGTCGCGAGTCGAATATCAAAACGAAGGCTGCGAGTTGATTTTTTAATAACACTTAATCGTCACCAGCGATTCAAGCCGGGCAAGAATGCCGATGATAGGACATCGGTATTTTGAAGCTATAGAAGAAACGCAATAGTGAATTCAATAACATCTTCGGGGAAGCCTAACTACGCGGGTAATTTCTCCCAAAGGGGTCTCAACAAAGGACGACTTCAACAGGCGATTCGATACCCTCATCTAAATACACGAGCTGAATTCACTTCCTTGTGCCAAGCGTACCGACGATGCTTATAGCATCAAACGAAACCCTTTCCGTACGTGCGCGAAAATCTCGAAAACCTGTGGTAGGTATTAACACTTGCCGTCGAGCATCTCGATCGAGTTCCAATTCTTCGCAGCGAAAATTCAAATTTAACCAATTTCGCAGTCGCGAATCCTACACCTTTTTATACGTGTTCGCTATAGAGTAAACGCATTCGAGTAATATCTAATCCGAATAAAACGAAATGAAAACTCGTATCCGCGTATCGAGATCGAGTTTCCCACGCGCACCGAAAATCATCTCCGTCGAATACGCAACAAATCACGCGCGAAAAAAACATATCCTTCAAATTTCATTACTTTATTACCTCGTTCGGAGACTCCTCCAGCCAACTGCGAAATGAAACGCCGCGCTCGCTTTGCCGTTTTGATTTCATTTATTACATTTATACGAATGTACGTTGATACGAACGTGTATGCGTATTACGTGTAAGTACCTACCGAGCGAACACCGTATGCTCGTAATACGAGAATTATTTTCGGATAACGAATTTTCGAAATCTTTTCAGCGTCTTTGGTTCACCTACATAAATATGTAGTATACTGGTACCACGCAAGTCGAATTCATTTACCTACGTTTCGGCGCGAAAGTTGTCGAATTGAAAATTCATCGAATCGCCTACAACAAGCGAAATAAGATACCAAGTTATCCAGCACGCCACGAATTCACAAAAGGATTGACGAATAAGGCGAAGACCGTGAGATGAGCGATATTACGATTTACGACATAAAGGGTTGCATAATAGGTACCTTGAATTTTGGATGAGTCGTAGCCGAAAAAGCGCGCTTGAATAGCGAGCAGATACCTAGATATTGCATTGACGGGTGTTACACGAAAGGTCATGCTTCATATTCAAGG
This sequence comes from Paracoccus marginatus, assembly GCA_900065295.1. Taxonomy (NCBI): domain Eukaryota; kingdom Metazoa; phylum Arthropoda; class Insecta; order Hemiptera; family Pseudococcidae; genus Paracoccus; species Paracoccus marginatus. The sequence continues at coordinate 16,170 of FIZT01034880.1, forward strand.
CATAAAATCAAAATTTTGACCCAAAACTAGCATACCTATTGCCTGACTGACTGAAAATTGTGACGAATTGCCGAATTGGCCGCAATTTTTCTATACTTACGTTGAAATCACATTGTAACAAAATTACGCATCGAAAAAAACTCCAAAATTCTGCCAAAAAAAAAAAAAAAAAAACAGAACAGAACAGAAATTTGAGATGCATCAAAACTTTCATCAGTTCATCAGGATTTAGCCGGATGTCGAAATGACTTCCCTGCAAAACCTTCGCAAAGACCCTGGAATTCTGCTAAATCAATATGAATTTTGCTAGATGCTGAAATTACGTGCGTGCAAAATTCTAGCGAAACCCCCAGAATTTGTGCAAAGCTGGTGCAATCCAAATTCTTGCAAAAATCCCAGAATTCTGCAAGGCTGTCACAATTTGACTCAAAATTGAAATTGAATTCCGATGAGTCCACGAATTCTGGCCTAGCTGCCTAAATTACAGTTCTGCCACAGACCTCAGAATTTCGACAAGCTGCTGGAATTTCTCTAAATTTTAAAATTGTATGTTCATAAGATTCTGGCGAAAATCCCAAAATTTGAACAAAGGTAGCAGAATTCAGCAAATCTGGGCATCAAAAATCTGGCATAATCCTCGCAAAGATCCCAGAATTTTGCGAGGTTCCCAGAATTTGAAAAAGTGTTGAAATTGCTTTATGGAAAAACCCCTGAATTTAGGCATAGTAGTTTTGGCGTTGAAGAAACAATTTTAGTAGGATTTTTGTTCGATGTCAAAATAAAATCTCAGCAATAAAGGCCCCAGAATTCTGAAAAAGCTGTAGAAAGTTGCATAAGTTATAGTGCTCAAATTTCATTCTAGCAAAAAGACAAAATTTTGGCACAGATGGCAAAATTCTGGAAAACTGGCAGAATTTTGCTAAATGCCGAAACGGTGTTCCAACAAAGATCTCAGAATTCAGACACTGACACTGCAGTTGCCTACATGGCAAAACTATCTTAATTCTGGTAAAATGAATTTCACTAGTGCATGTTGAAATCAAACTCTCTAAAACTATAGTCAAAACTAATAGAATTCTAATGGATAAAATTGAATTGCCTTTTCGACGAAATTCTGGCACCTTTCTCCCAGAATTTTGACAAAGCTGAAGAATTTGGCTAGGCTAGGTGTTGAAATTTCATTTTAGTAAAATTTTGACAAAGCGAGATATCACAATTGAGCTATGGCAGAAAATACTAGAACTCCAGATTTTGAAATTTTGGCAAAATTCTGGGTCATGTGCCAAAATTTTGCCATCTGTTGAAATTACCTCCCGGCATAATCCTGTTAAACATGCCATAATTTGGCCAGGTGTTGAAATTTCATCCTACAAAAATTAGGCCAAAGCCCGTTCACAGTTCATCGTTCTCACGACACACGAAAAGTTATATGTACTTGCATACTCCAAACATGAAAAATCGACCATATGGTTATAGTACTCACCACCGCGAACTTCGCAGGTCAAAAAAACATCCGATCCTTCGGTCAGTGGTCCTACAACGGTGGTAAGCTCACGTCCCGAACTATCGTAAATGATCACTTGATGCGGTGGCACTAGAAAAAAATTAAAATCAAATTAATACACAGCCATTCATCGAAAAATATTCTAACTTGATCTAGGCTTCACATTATCTCCGACAATGAGAGAACTCAGCTCGGTATATTAAAACCAAGCAAACAATATACATAGGTACTGGCAAAGAACGACGCTTGTACTCCAAAATGAAATAAAAACCGTCTAAACGTTGTCGTAATGTTTACGTTGCGAACTGATAAAATACATAAATTATGAATATTTCAACGCGTTCATACGACTGCCTGCTATTCTCCTCTATAGGTCGTCTCAGTCACTCGCGACAATGTAGTAGGTAGTCTACTACGACGATTAGCGAACGAGCTCCGTACAGCTCCTTTCACACCAAACCGCCGCAATCGTATTTACTTTGTCTAGACTCGACTCCTTTCCTCATTTTCTCCCTCTTTTTATGCAAGTTGTCTCAGAGAAAAGTTGAAATTTTCAACATAGATGCGAAATGAACGCGAAATAAAAATGTAATATTTAAATTAATAAAATTTCCCTCTTCTTTTTCTATCTTTCGCAAACTAGCCCTAGCCGCGTTGGCATACAGAATTAGTACATTTCAACGTTTTTTCCTCGCCTGCGCCCGCTCTTCTCGTAGGTATAATTTAAACTTTATATTCGCAGAGATAACAAGTTCAGCAGCTTTAGCATAAATACATTTTTTCCGAGCAAACGTTCGTTGCTCGTTTTTAAACACGACGACGCCACGCCGGAAGTATAGGTAGGGATTCTTTGCAGAATACGTTTAGTCGTTTATAGTACATATTTTTTACCAGATTACTTAATCGAGACTTGCTTAGCTTTCCCAACTACTCGAATAATCAATTTTTGTTTTCTTCGCAATCGTAAGGATTTTCGATATACCAAAACATCTATAATAAATTTAGCCGTATCTTATCACTCCATCAAAATTCCATTCCCAGTACATTTGACCCACAATATAAAATCCTAACTGTACCGATTCTACTTCTTCATTCGGTGAGAGAAAAAAAAACGCATAAATTTGAAAATACACAGCGCTGCTCGAGCGTACCTGCACTCTCCGCTCAGCTCGTTACGAATATACAATAAAGTCTACTATTTGGCTACGAATCAACTGAACCACGTACTACCTATTCTTTTTTCTGTTGTACCGACATTTAAATCCTGCGAGAGATGAGAGCGAACTCGCGAAAAAATCGAATTATTGGTTAAACCGTGCAAAACGTTACAGGTAATTTGGTTTCGATTGATTTGAACCTTTTTTCGTGCATATCTACACCCACATAAACATTCAATGCAGATAGAAACAGTCTGTCGAACGGCAGCGACGAGGTGGCAATAAAGACCGAATCGCCTCTTTAATACCTTCGGATTTACGAATTGTTTTGGCAATTTTTTCTTTCATTCGATTTTAAAAATTCCACATTCTAATCACGTTTTAGGTGGGAAAATTTTTTTGAATTTTTTTTTTTTTTATTGCCTGCAACCATAGAATAACCTCCTCCATGAACTGAGATTTGGTGTACGCCGAAAGTGTCAAGAAAAAATCTCTTCGAGGGAATTTCGCTTCGAAGAAAAATTTTTCCGCGCCGAGTGAAATTTCGTATTCATTTCGTAACAGTCAACTTTAGCTCAACTCTCTCGCAACGAGCAAAAGCTCGCGTATATGCGATAAAAACTGTGCCAACAACTTTGGCGTAAACTTTTCCACATCTAATTACATATACACACACACACACACACACAATTTCCAAGTATATACGGTACATTCGCGTTGCTTTATTTTAGATGCAAAACAGCATCTTGGAGGAATGACTTTTGGTACGCGGTAACGTAGAATGAAAAAAAAGAAGAAGAAATAGAAGAAAAAAATCGCTAAAAATCTAAATCGTTGATTTACGAGCAGCTGAGAGTAACGTACTATAATACAGACTAGAAACCACTTAACGATAACGATCTTATGTTTTATATTAATTAATTGAGGATTAAATCCAACTGGTGCTGGGGTGAAATCTGCAGCCCCTGCGCTATAAAACAGTGTAAGTGTATAGTATTAAGAATGTCGTTAAAAGAGTTTATATGCTTTTTCCCCTTGCTTTTTTTTATCATTATTTATTTTTTGGTCGAATTTTCCTCGACGAAACAACGCGTAAATGGAAAATTTTCGTAATAAAAAAGGTTTGAAGACTTCTCAAATCATTATTTTTTTTTTTCAGATTTCGCTGAGAAAATTGTTTTATTTTCTAAATTTTGGGTCGATTTTTCAACTCAAAAATATTTACATAGAATTCACTCCAACAAAAAAAAGAATGAAATTTCGATTTTCGTAGCTCAGAATTCGAGATCGAGAATTTTTGAATTTTCACTCCAATAATATTGTAACAGATGTCTTTTCGAAACAGAAATTACGATTGGAGGGGAGTGTAAAGGTGGCTCAAGGTTTATGGAGAACAATTCTGCAAGAGATATGCGGCCTCGACTAGTCCTGAACAAATTTGATTTTTCTGAGCTTTCATGAGCTTTTACACACTTGCACCACCTTCTCCCACCCTCATCAGAAATTCGAAGTTTCCATGGTTCAATCTTTTTTGAAAGTTATTGAAAAATTTGCTCGAAATCTTGTTCTATTTTTTTTTGTGCTACAAAGCATAATTTTTTCATATTTTCTCAAAAGTCAAATTTGAAATTTTTTTTTGAATTTTGAATTTTCACTAATTTTTCATGGAATTTCATTTTTTTTTTCAAAATATGATTTTCCTGACATTTTTCTGCTTTAATTTTACAATTTTGATTAATTTTATGTAAAAGATTTTTTATCGGTTTTTAAAAATTTTCAGTTCATTTTTGAATGACGACTTTTAATTGATTCTACAAATTTTTGTTCAAAAATTTTGCATCGAAAATTTTTTTTCGGTAGTTTTTAATTTTTTTTCAGGTGTTGCTTTTTCAATTCGCGTTCAAGAGGGCATACCCTGTTAAGTATGGTGTTTTGGCCTTGGAAACCGATCTTGACCGCTTCTACCCCAAAAGATCAACCGCGATGAGACAAACTTTTGGACCCCTAGCGCAAGTATTTTGGGGGAGGAGGGCCAAAAATGCATGTTTTTTTTTATTTTTTCGCCAAATGCAGATAAAAATTTCACGTTTTTTTCAAATCCATAGTAGAAGGTAAGAAGAACAAACGGATTTTTCAAATTTTTTTGGGGCGATTTTTCGCTGAGTGATGGTGTTTTGAAAATTTTGAGCCGCCATTTCGAAAAAATGGTCACAGCGTCAATGAAATTTTTTGCCAAAAAGTGTGCTATTCATCCCTAAATATACCATAAAAATTTCAAACATTTTGGAGTGGTGGAACATCGTCAAAAATAATGAAAACTGACCACCCATAAAATTGAGCCCGTATAGATGTGCCATATTTTCCATGACGATGACGCTCTCGTGAGAAGTACGGTGTTTACCATTTGTTGGTAGTGAGGTCTTTCGTGTGATTTTTCGATAGAGCTAGTGAGGTCTTTTTTTTAGTGAGGTCTTTGCCCAGGACCTCACTAAATTTTATAGCTTAAA
>FIZT01034909.1:0-12278 GCA_900065295.1 Paracoccus marginatus
ATAGCAATAATGTTGGAACACAGAACCAACGTAGCGCTTATGGAGTTAGCGCGGTCTATGTTAATTCTAAATGGTCTAAGAAACAAACGCTAAAAAGCTCTTCAAAGGTCCTATACATTGGAAATGTTTCAATATTCTACCTATCACAGTTTTTGAGTTATCCACGCTCGAAACCTACCATATCCAACTTTTCCTCAAAACTTTGACTGCTCATAGCTCCCCTCCAAAAACAGTTGGAGAGCTCCGGTTTGCGCCATTCGCCATCTCTCATCGAGGTCTACCCACATGAAAAAAATTTCAAAAATCGACGACCCCACTTTCCACTTTGTGAACGAACTGACATGGAATGACCCTTTAAATTTTTTGGTATCGATCAATTTTTTTTGATAGGAACTAGAATTTTGAAAAAAAAAATGGATATTTCAGCATTTTTCGGTAAAAATAATTTTCTTGAAGATTTTTGATAAGAATCGATGGTTCGACAGTTTAACATTTTCGAAATATTTTACTGTTTGATAGACGTCAATTATGAACAGTAGATATGTTTATAATCTAAATTTATGTTTGAAATTTTGGCAGAAAAATCTCTTATTAATTCATAATTTTTTGAGGTCAATCAGTGATTATTTTGATTAAAAATCGATGCTTCGATACATATTTTCAGTAAATATTGATGCCTGCTTTCGGTTTTCGATGAAAAATAATCATTTTTCGAATTTTTAGATGAAAGTCAGTATTTTGTATTTTCGATGAGAATTAATATTATTTTGAATATTGCCATCAAAATTAAGGCAGCGATATTTGTGGTTTTTGATATAAATCAATATTTTAATTTTTTAAATAAAAATCAACATAGCAAAATTTTTGAAACGAATCCTTTTTTTAATTTTTTTGATGAAAATCGAAATAGCCAATAGTTATCAAATTTTTGATTTAGGTTGATGTATTATCAAAATCAATGTTTTCGATTTTTGATTACATGAAATCGATGATTAAGAAATCCTTATTGAAAACATTCTTGAAAATTTTAATTGAATGAAATAGCCATGAAATTGTAAGATCGGTTGAAATTCACTTTTTTATGCTCTTCGAAAATCAGATTTGATTTCAATATTCATGTATCTTGAAAAAGATCAAAACTGGTCTGAATAGTACACTTATTCGACTAAATTAGAAAATACCGAACTCGTCGTTCAGTCAACCACAACGCTAATTCACCAACAAAAAACAAATCAAGTAGGTATGGAAATTAGAAGCATCCCGAAGTCACCCTCTTCTCAGAACTCGATCGTTCAAGTTTTTTTTTTTTTTTTTTTTATTATTTCAATAGTACCTAGAAGAAAAATATTTAGACGATGTTCTTCAAAAGACCAACGTTTAGAAAAGTGGTCCCTTTAGAAAAAAACGTACCTATACAGCCTGAATAGTATAGAAAATTACTTTAAAATAACTGCGTATTTTTTCGGAGGAGAAAAAAAAATTCATATACAATGAGAACGTTTCGACGTTCGAATATCCCTTCCAAGAATTCATCGCCAGGTATCTATTTAGAAGACGAACGCGCCGGTTTGAAAAAAAATCACAAAAATCACCGATTTGTCTGGAACAAAAGTATCCCTGTTTTGTTTTGTTTTTTTTTAAAATCAATATTGCTTCTTTCGACATGAATAAGTATGTTTTTCTCCCCTAGGGGTAATTTTAAAATCCTACGTGACCGGAATTCGCGAGACTAAAAGTCGCGTCGATTAATTTCGTAAGTTTTTTTATATATCTAAAAAAATGGTCAGGAGGTGAAGTAATGGTACATTGGAAAAAATGCGAAAAAGAAGCGATCAAAGTGTAGTAAAAATTGCCTAAAACGTTTTATTATACACTGAATCACGAGGTATAGACGTGTTGAGCGGGATTTGCGATGGCGACGAAAAGAATTGGAATAATTATTGCAACAATTGTTATTTTCTAAATAAGGCGATTGCTAAAGGTTAAACGGTGAATTTTTTAACGCGAATTAAAATAGAGTATTTTGATAATTCTACGTAATAATTAGCTACTCATTTCGCGGGGTTATGAATTATGATAAGGTATCAGTTTCAAAAGTCAAAATTCTCATTTAAAAACAAATAGGTAGAACCAATGATAACGAAATTAGTTACCTAACTGATTTTTCATTTCGGATTTCATTATTTTCTGATTCATTTTTAGGCCTATATTATTGGTGGTTGGTGGTTGATGGGTCGATCTTATGAGTTTCTGGTCACCTCGATCTTGGCTCCAAAGACTTAGGATGGCGATTAATGGTGAAATTAACACCTCATCTCTCTGTTTGATGATTTTTTTTAAAGGACTTTCAATTGATAAATCCGTCATAAGTATTTTCTTTGGAAATTAAGGTCGTGTACGACTTGTAATTTTGCCAATTTTTGGAGGAAAAAATTAGCAAAATACGGAATTTCCGATCGTATCTACCGACCACTCCATTATTTTAATGCTTCAAAGATAAACATAAAAAATATATTTAGGTAAATTTCTAATTTGTTCAAGTATACCAAAATATGAATTCGATATTGCGTGCAAAATTATAGAAACCGACCGACCTCGGACATCCAATCTCGACAGGATTACGAGTATTTTTTAGCTTCAAATACTTGATACCTGATCGAGTATTTGTTAGAAAGTACTTTCAAATCAAATTATTCGAGCATTGATATAGGCTCTATTGCGATGATAATTCTTATCGGTAAAGATCATCGGTTGCAATCTATTCAATCGATACCTATAGAAAGCAGGAAAATATTATCAAAAATTGAAAATTGAAAATAATTAAACGTACGTGCTTAAAGATTTACCAGGAAAAGTCCTCCTCGAAGTAGCAAGGTCGAATTTGACGAGTTCGCAAAATTTTTTCAAAACGGATAATTTTCTAAAAAATCCCAACTAAATAAGCAAGTGTAAATAAATATCTCGAATTTGTCAACTGATAATACCTCAGCTTAAGAGTTTTTTGTTGGAAAATAAAAAATAAATAAACTCGAAGGTGTGGACGACTCGAGAACGTGCTACAAGCCGTGTATTGCGGTTTAGATGAACCGATGGGTCGAAACCGATCGACTATGATTCGGGAAAATACAAAACACGTGATGAATTTTCTACACGAGTTGTGATTTGAAAAATTATTCAAGAACAGGATAGAATTAAGAGGAAAATTGTCTATTTTGAGGCGAAAATGAATTTCGATTTTATTTGTTTGCAAGCACGAAGGTGTGAGATGATGATTTTTTTAAATAATCGATCGATCGCGTCAAGAAGCTTGAAAAAAAACGTGGAAAGCAAAAAATCACACCTCGATTATTTTTATTATTAATCGTAAAAATAATTATGTACTAGAAAATCTCATTAAATGATCTTTACTCTGAATGAAAATCTTTTACTAGTCTCATTTACGTATTAATTAATCGATTAAATCGACCGATTTATGTTTCATTTCCTCCGCTTCGACTATCGACGGTCTATTATATTTTCATTCGAGAGTGCTGGAAAAACCCCAAACCCTGTTTTCGATACGCGATCACAAAGTTTTTTTTTTCTTCGACCCTTGTATAAATTTTTAAGCCATCGTAAACGGGCGACAATTTTTTTACACTCGGTTGTTCGACATATTACGCTTCTTACTCGTATTATTGAAAATACGTATTCCATTCGTAGACGTTTCGTTGTCGTCTTGTAGAGCCCTGTAGCCTGAAAGATTTATTGCACTGTGGTGAAAAATTTCCTTATTTTTTTCCCCCTCTACCGCAAACAAGCTGTCGTGTCTTTTATTACTGCGTACAGCCTGTATGTAATGATCGATAGGTTTCAAACGGACCGATTTCGAATACTGAATCAGTCGCCAGTATTATGAAAAGTTTTTGAAAGGAATTTTCTAAAGCGCTATTGTGAAACATCGACGCAGAACGCGGACTGCTTTGAATAAAATAACGTAATTATTAGTAGTTTATCGAAAAAAAAGTACAGATATTTTGAAACGAATGAATGTACGCAGTGTGGTTGTCTGGCGCTGTGTGAGTGACTTTGTGTAACCCATATTACGTATTGCGATCACGATGTGTGATCCGCGTAATACTATAAAAATTTCCAACTTTTTATCTAATCGCTTTCCTGAGAACAATCGGGTGAAAATTTTATCCGTATTTATGTATACTGACTGATGTGTCTTGATTGACGTTACAGTTTATTCGTGGAATAGATTTTGTTGTAATTAAAATTAAACACCGATAGTTTAAATAATAATTTTTCCTTATCATTTTTTGAAAAAAATACTTTGTAGCGTTTAATTGTCTTTTTTTATTTTTTTTTTGGGTTGTTTATTTGAACTTTGATTAGAATATGTTATTTTTTTCGTTTCTTAGTTTGATTTACCTATTCAAAGGGGGGAGGGGGATTGGAAATGTAGGTACCTACTCTCTGGAATGAATCCCCGTCCCATTCTTCTCCTGTACCCATAGTAGGTAGTGTCAATGTCTCACCTCTCCACCGTCTAAATCTATATTATAATGGTGAAAAAACTAGGAAATAGTCGGGCGAAATTTAGTTTTAAAAAATTCCATCTTTTACCTCCCACCCTCATGATGCCTCTCACTGCTCCTATTTACCTGTCGTACGTACATCCCACGTCAATGGCTAACTTGTCAATCACTTTCCACGCAAAAAGGTGAATCAACTGTTATGATTCGTGATGAAATACAATTAGCTGATAGGTACGTCGCGAATGTAATGAGGAAATGAGAAGAGGTCAATAAAGAGGAAAATCAATTTAATTTTCGATTTTTAAAAGGCTTCTTTCGAGTTACTTAATCGCTAGTACCCGAGTAGGTGTAGCCTTTCCAAATTTACATACTTTCTCTGAGAAAAGGATGTTCATAAATTTTTACGTATGTTGGGTGGGCAGGGGGTTAGGGGACTCGCCGAACTAAATCTCTAAATGCGATTCTAGTTGAGGCCTCATAAATTTAATTGCAACCATTTTTTTCTCTATCACAATTACGTAGTTTGAATTTTTAGGCTGGAGGGGGGGGGGGGAGAAGGAATTAAAGTTTTGTCAGAATCGATAGCCTTATGTTCATCATGTATTTTCATGGATCATTTTCTCTCTCATTTAGAATCAGTGAAAATTTCACTGAAAAAAAGTCAAATTCGCACCACAGGCAAATCAGTGAAAAAAATCACTGAAATATAATTCAATTTCACTGATTTTTCAGTCAATGTTACGAAAAATTGCTGAAAAATCAGTGAAACTCGCCAAAAAATTCATCGAAATTTCAGCGATTTTTCCACTGATTCGCCTTTGGTCAAATTTTGACTTCTATTCCAGTGATTTTCGCTGATTCTAATTGAGAAAGTTGTTCCTTTACGAAGTTTTAAAAATACTCGCTGAGTCGAGCTGTACCTACTTTAAAACCAAAATTCTGATAATTTTGCTTCGATGAAAGACTTGAGAATTGGCAATTCCAGCCTTGCGTTTTTTTGACATAAATTAAATTTAAAAAAAAAATCAGCTAAAAATGAAATTGTAATTTTACTTGATTTTAAATGGCATAGCAGGGTAGTCATTAATTAAGTACGTACCATACACAAATAGTTGTAAAAAAAAAATAATAAGCTCACCTGTTTACTTGAAGCGTGATTAATCAATATTTTTAACTTTTCAAGAACAAAATTTGCGAACCTCGATCGTAAAAAAAAAAATATCGAATAAAAATTACCAAAGATATGAAAAAACTTACAAACGAACGTTCAAGTCCAAAACCGAAATTTTTTCTCAAAATAAAATTGTTCGTTTGCGTAGTCTCCGGAGCGAAAAATAATTCTTGAAAATTGATTGATTCGATTATCTCCCGTTTTTGATCTATTTTCGCGCGATTCGACGAACATAAAAACTAAATCGGCTCGAGAAACTATGGAGGGAAATGAATAAAAATCGACACGAGCCGACGACGCGGTGAGAAAAATCAACGATCGAGGATCAGCGACGCGAACCACTGCGCGGTATGAGAATCACGATCGTATCGCGGTGCACGTCGAGGTACAAGTGTTCTACTCGTTCTGGTACTGCATGTGTTCGTATATCTGTGACGACGACGGACGGGCAAAGCTCGTATAAACCGAGTTATCGCTATGCTCGTATGGGTCGAGTTCAGCATACTCATAATGCAAGCATAATTATGCGAAGACGACGTTGCGTTTAAGGGGAAATGCATTCCGTTGAGGGGTGATTTTTCCCCTATAATTTGACTGGAAATTTTGGATTCAAATTGACGTCGGTGATGGTGAATTCAGCGATCATGTGTGCGAAGTGGACCGCAAAGATGGGAGAGCAACTCGTCAATTGAACTAGGTCTATATATTTTCACCAACAATTGGCGATAAAATTAACCCGGGGTTGTTGCCATATCGAACAGAAGCAGTTGAGAGGATCCTTGACAGATTAAATACGAGCTTATGTAATATGATTAGAGACCCTCCGAGAGGCTCCGGATGGATTCAAACGGTACCACAGATAGCACACATTGGTCTATATAATTGTAATTGTATTCGTAAGTGAACGTGTGCCTGATTTGGTGACCTGATCAATCCGAAGGGATTTTCAAAAAAATATTTTCGACGAAGGCCACAAATAGAAAACATATGAAAATAATTAAATATTCCTCCTTAGACGATGAAAAGAACAGAGGAAAAATTTGACCGACGTTGTATAATGGTCGGATTAAATTCAACATTCGTTGCAATAATTTTTATAGGGCGTGAAACGCCAACATTTTTAAATAATTGGCCAGAAAAAAAAGAGCGCGAGTCTTGAAACAATACCTTAATTCTAGACTAATTGTAAAATTGCAGCTGAGAATTTCATGCGAATTTTTTTTATTCGTTCGCCTGTGTAATTAGGCGAATACGTGCACGGAGGAAAAAAATTTGATGCGAGGTTCGAAGGACGGATTTATGAGTATGTATGCATTCAGAGTGGCGACTATTTTTAGAAATAGGTAGGAAGAATTTCTCCGATGTACAAAGTAACGTATGTGAAGACTAGAGGATGACTTTGGAAGTAATTGAAGCGTTAAAATAAATCTTTCTTTTTTTTAGCTCTTATATGTGTTAAATTGATATCAAGAAGCCCTGGCATTGTAAACGATCAGCCTTGGAAACCTCTAGGTATAGATATCCTTAGGTTTGAAAATTTAATGAAAAAATTACATCAAGTGCACTTAAAATATATTAGGTCAATGTTACACGAACGCTTCTCCATCCTTAATTCCATTAAGGCATTACGGAAAAGATATACGATTACCGAGTTGTCGCGTTTACTGAATATACGAGTAGCTTTTCAAAAGTGCCGAACCAGTAGCTATCGTATATCGTCGTGTGCGACCGCGAATTTCCTTGTTGTTGTTGAAAAATTTACTACGACTTTATAGTTTGTACGACTACCTACTGTTAAAATGATAGCGGTTATAAAAAAAATTAACCGAAGTCAGATACGTAGACGAGTGGCAGCTTAAAAAGTATATCCTTGAAGAGATTCATTTCCTTGAATCAATTCGAAGAATTTTTTCATTTTTTTAATGATGTTTTCCCCACTGTAAAATGGTTGGTAAAAAATTTGCAAATTACACGTCACGTCGCGATATTAAAAAAAATTGAGTGCTTTTGCGTAACAATTTTTTTTTTTTGGTCAAAGTTTGATTTCGTCTGTTTTAGGTTGAAAATTAAGTTTTATCAAACCTGTGCATGAATCATTTTTTTGTTGGTCCAGTCTATAGGAAATTTCAGAAGGAGTCGCGCGAATGGAAAAAGCAGCAGATCTCTACCAATCAGAAAAAAAGTTGCAGCTTGAAGTCTCGTAAATTCTGCGGAACTCTTTTTGTGATTTGCCTCCTGAAAAGAAATTGCTTCTGAGCGAATTAAACATCCTACAACGAAAATGGCGAGAGCAAAAATTTCAAGAAATGAAATTTCCAAACTCCAACAAGTGGTTAGATATTGGCGAATCTCAATTTAAAACTTTACTGGAAAATACCGTGAAAACTATTCTCCTAAAAAAAATCTAACCGCTTATTTCAGTTGTGAAATTTCATTCGTTATTGTTTTGGCTCTCATCATTTTTTTCACAGCACACTTAGTTTGCTCAAAAATGATCCTTTTACGAAGGAAAGTCTCAAAAAAATGAAACTTCATTTGCAGAACTTACGAAAGTTCAAGTTGTAATTTTTTTTTCTGAATGAAATAGAGATCTGAGGTTATTTTCGTTCGATTCATCCTAAAATTTCCTTCAAGACATTGGCCTTCAGCTTGCGAAAAAACTTGATACTTTTCGAACCTAAAACAGACGAAAGCAAACTTTGAATTTTGAACGCGATAAGATTAAGAATAAATTTTGGTGTAGATATTTCGATGGCTAGAATACCTATTTTCTAATTTTTCAATTTCTTTGCAACAAAGTTTCAATTTGAGGCAACAAAAATTTTATTTTTTTTACAGCAAGTATTGTGTCCTATTTTTTTGGTCACAGTTGTGACACAAAATTGACTAAAATTCCCAAAGTGACAGAAAAGATAAAATCGACAAAATTATTAAAATTACGAAAAATAACAATGGCGAAAAAAATGTTCAAAAGGTGAAAAATGAAGGATCGACAGAAATGACTAAAATCACAAAAATCGCCAAAGTGACAGAAATAATAAATTGGCCAAAATGACTGGAATTACAAATGGCATAAATCAACAAACATTTATGAAAATGACAAATCTGCTAAATTAATTCAAGTGAAAAAAAAGACAGTAACGAAAATTGACCAAAAATAATAGAAATGCAAATTTTTTCAATTTTTTTGACTACAGATTTTTTTTGTCATAACTTCGACAAAAAACTGAACGAAATTAATCCAAGTGGCAAAAAAATGAATCAACAAAAATGGCAAACACGTCAAAAAATATAGAAATCACAAAAATCACAAACGAGATACCTAAGTAATACAGACAAAAAATGTCATCGAAAAGATGGCATAAATCACCGAAAATATGAGAATGACAAATATTGTAAAAATTATTCAAGCGACCAAGATTGTCAGATATTACAAATCACAAAACTGACGAAAGTGAAAATTCAAAAAAATACTTTCCATTTTTTAAATCACATAAATTTTCAACTTCTCCTATCTTGGGTAACAATGAAACTGTTTCTAAGTAAATTTTTTAGTCCCAAAAATTTTTAACTTTTCCAATTTTTGGCAACAAATATGTTCATGTATACTATTTTTTCTCCAATTTTTTTCACAATAATAAAAAGTTGACAACAATCACCAAAGTGATAAAAAGTAATGAATTGACGAAAATGATTCAATTTACTCACAAAATTAACAAAAACTACCTGAAACACAGAAATGACGAAGTACTATTTACCTGCTCTGGTGACAAAAAAAAAAGAAAAGAAAAAAAAAAACAGAATTGAATAGAATCACAAAAACCAAAAATTGTGATAGGGCCACAACGAAAAAGGCAATAATTTCTGAAAATCTCTGAGGCCAATTTTTTATAACAAAAATCTTTGATTTTTTTTTTTTTCATTTTCCGTGCCCTTGATTTCTTTTGCAAATTTTGTGCTTATAAAGTTTCAAATTTGATTTTTCCTTATATTATTTTGATTTTCAATTTTCATTTCTTATTTTTCGCCCCGCAACTCCCTCGACATCTGAGAAAACTATGTAAAATTTAATTTTGAGGGATTAGTAGGTATATAGTGGGTAGAGGTACATACCACAAGTCTATTGAAAAGTGATAATAGGAGTTGATAATTGATGGATCAAAAGGAGAATTTTTTCATTCACAATTACACATTCCGCGACAATTGAAATTTCAATGCTTTTTGATAAAATGCAGCAATAAAACGTCAACTATGCTGAACTCATTAATTCGCGTAAAAGCAAACTATACCTAACCACCACAATTCAATATGTGTAAACAAAAGAGCGTATGTTTACTTTGAAAAACATACTCTCAACACTCCTGCTGCACCGCTCTACCGCCTCGTGATTATTTTTTCTTGGTCAATTTATCGCTTCGCTCGATTAAAACTCGATCATTTTACAAATATTTGGAAAATTAAAAAAAAAAAATTAAAAATTGCACATCGGCATCGCGCGTCAGCTGTACGCCTCGCACAAAATCGGAGATGAAATAGCTCGGAAACTATGCGTGCTTAGGTACGTACATACGTATAGCTACGTATGTACACGTACGTTAGTGCGACGAGAACAATTGAATAATTTTTTCACTTATTTTGGCAACAATGTCTGAACGTTACAAGCATTCAGACCGGTAGTACTGATTAAACGGTTGAAATAATAAAATGGAAAAAAAGAAAAGCATAGAATGAATAAGTAGACACACAGAAAATTATATTGCGAATTTACACCATTTAAGCAATTACGGTACGAATTACGATGGTTAAGTAGTACCCGCGTCCTGTGTTATGTCTATGAAAAATTGCCACATCCGAGACTTAATTCTTGAAAAGTACGAATTGAAGGCGAATCTTGTTTTGGAAATAAATTCTTTTATTGCCCAAAAAAGTATACGTAACGCGTACGTCGGTGTGTTTTTTTTATTGGAGATTTTCTTTCGTAAACAAAACACTGTTCAAGTGACGCGGCGGCGAACGCTGTGATTTATTCAATGAAATCGAACATGCTGGAGGAAACGAGTGCGCGGGACGGTCGCGCTATTTCCGCGATTTTTGTTGATAAACTTTACTAATTAGTTTAGTGTTACGTTTTAAAAGGTATGAGAAAAATTTTCTCGCCTTGAATTGACAAATAGTGTATGCACTATGCGTTTCGACAGGTGACCACGAGTGAGGTTTGACATTGGCCTTGACATAGCGTGAAAAATATTCAAAAATGTTATAATTGTAGTTAAAATTGAATCAAAACAAGATCAAATTGATATCGTTTGTGCATTTGTATTACAGCCACAGCGTATTGTCCGCCAATGTTTTCAAAATTCTAATAAATGCGCTAATTTATTCAGCAAATAAATTTGTTAGTTTTTATGACAAAGCAAAATATTACATATCTACGTACACGCTTGCCCCTTACGCGGAGGTGATTTATGTTCAAGTGTGTTGAATTCGGTTCGTATAGTATAATCAGTGCCTATATTCATTGTCTAGTCCAATTTTATGGCAAAACGAGATAAATACGTACTTATAGGTGCGAGTATTTTGAATTTTATGCGTTCGTACGGCGGCCGCGATTATTTCCATTATGAAATTTTCAATGGCAAAAGGAAGCGTTAAATTGGTAAATATTAAATCGCTCTGACGTCATAGGGTGATACGAGACGTCGAGAGTAAAATTTTTCAAACGATTGTCATTTTGGTTTCTTGCCTACGAAATGCCTACGCTAATCGAGTCTATTCGACGAGAATACCGTGATTTTGGGCCTCGGGTGCGTGATACGATTTTCTCAGGGTATTATACGTTGTTTCGCTCGCGCTGTCACTTGATTTTGTTTATACTGTACTTAGGCTGAGGTACTTTATAATTATTAATGCGAGCAAAGAATAAATTTTATCGAGCAGGCAAATAAACAATAATTATTATTTTTAAAAAAATAATACCCGAGTGTCTTATTTGAGCAACCTTCATAGATATTGTTGAAATGTCGTCGGTTTTGATCGTAATTAGTGGCATTGTTCTTTCGAGTGGGCTTGAGTTTGCGGTTGGAGTGTTCACAGTTGCGAGAAGAAGAAGAAGGAAATTACCTGGATTGGTTGACTTGGTGGATTTCTTTTTCGTTTCAAGAAAACTATGAGTGTATAATACGTATGGTGGGTATAGTAGTATTTTTGAGGATTAAAATTATCGAAAAAGACGTTGAACTTCGGCATCTGACGGCACAATTTTTTTTCGAAACGAAGATAAATAAACAAGTACATAGATTGTACCTGAGAAATTATTACTTATTTATTATTATTTTTTCGTTGAAAATATTTCAATTTTGAGTTTTTGACAAGTAAATTATTTCGGGCACCGGTCGAATGAGGGATGATGGAATTAAAATCAGTGTTGTTGGACCGAAATGATTTCGTTCCGGTCCATGTTTCGGCGTTCCAAGAAAAAGAACAAAACGGACCAGTTTCGTTCCAATTGTGGAACAAAAACAACAGAAAACTCATGTTTCGGACCTGTTCCGGACCAGATCAAAAGATTTCGGTTCGGTTTCGGA